>CM073772.1:63096293-63367310 GCA_037158775.1 Hetaerina titia | reverse complement strand
ATCTTTAAAGAAATAATTGTTCTGGTTAATTTATTAAGAATAATAGCTCTTTTTTACGTGTATGGTGTACATGTATATTTGATACAACTATTTGTTCCAAAAGTATACCATAATAGTAGTTTCCAACACATTCAATCTAGATTATCACTCCTTCCAAAATGCCCATCAAAAACCACAAATGTGCACAGCGAAACATTAATGCTAAAGCGAAAACATTTAATCGAAATTTGTATAAGTGGTATAAACTGTCACTCTATGTATACGTGATTACCAGTCATACTTGTGGATAAAAAGTATATCCTACCTATGGAAATACATTACTTCTCTATTCGTTAGTTGCATAATTGAAATTTTTACATTTTAAAGCTCAACTATTTCAGTGATAAAGTTTAACATCTGTCTCAACCTGATTGTTTATACCTTTTATCGGAAGTTGAAATGAAATTTATGCTCCGAATTTTAATAATCTAATCCTATACAAATTGGATTGCGTTAATAGAGTTTCTTAACAGCTACCTAGATTTCGTATTTGAATGGAACGAACCTATTTTTAAGGATTCAGTGTTTCGCATGAAATCAGAGTTCGAATAAAATGTTACTACTTGTCAATTTCAATGCTTCTCATTCGATTTCCTAAACAATGCGCTTCGACAGTCGAAAATTGATAATCAAACGAGTACTCTTCTAGTTGTAGTTCAGCCTCGAATGCTCCCAACAGATGACTGGTTAATTAATTCTTTCGTCTTCATGGGCCATTTCGATTTCACCCTTTATCGAGTTACAGCTCTCTGCGTTCAAAATGTTCACTCGTCATTCGCGTCGTTCCGAAAACGCAGCCGTGAGTTATTGGCTTTCCGTTTCGCTTACTTCACATTGGCTCGCATCATTCATTCTAGAGTAGTTGCCCTTCGACCGGTTGCTCTCTCCTCTTGCATTCCTTTTCCCAACACGTTCTTCACTCCACGCCAATCAATAGCCAAAACATGCCCACGTGAGATACCATACCCTGGTAACAACATTATTTATAAATCATTTTATTAGAAGTGGTCTTTAGCTATGAGCATCGTCCTGTCATCTTCATGATCAACTTATAATAAACATATAAGTACGGGTTTAAATCCTACTGTTTCTATTGTCTTTTTCAGTATGAATTTTCGACACAAGCACAATTGTAAGGAATTCTCACTTTGAGCCAATTTAAAGCAATTATTTCTCACAGACTACTCACGGGGGTTATTTTCTCGAGGTGTATGCATATAGATATCATTTTTTCCTTGTCCAATTAGGTCGTCAAATCAGGATTCTGTTCACCATTTGATGTAGAAATTTTCACTTATGTTAGATGAATACATTGATGAGAATAAATGCATATTACGCAAAACATTAGCACTATTATTTCAGAAATCTGACTGCAATAAGTGGGAGGAGAGTGCTTGAAACATTTAGAAATAATTCCCAATATGACTAATCTGGGGTGAAAAGATAGAATTTATAAAATATTCGAAATCTGTGCCCGTTTTTCAATTAGTCAAGCACTTCAAACAATTTGCAAATACATGCGCGTATTATTTACCAAACAGAAGAGAAAAGGGTTTAAAAAAAAGTTTTCTGCGTAATTTCTCCATATCCAATCCAACCCAAGCAGGGGAAGAACCTTCGTTCATGGAGAGAGAACTATCAATTTTCGTACATTTCTTCGCCCATTTATTGATATCCTTCTACTACATATTGATATCCTTCAGACTACATACATCGCCCGTTGAATGATTGGCATTTCCTATACAACACGTAATACGTGGAAACGGTCTGCCTCTGTTAAAGAGAATTTCAATAAACACTATTAAGATCACTTCCGGCACACATACAAGTTCTGCCCCCTCTCAAAGAGAGCGCAAATACCCTTCGACAAACGTGACACTTCGGCTGCAACGGAGCAAGAGGAAAGGGTGAATGAGGAAAAGTGAAGAATTTAGGGGGAGGGGAATACATAAATGCCCAATTTTTACGCACAAGTGTCCCCCTTCTTGAAACCACAGAGCGGTCTAGTTGTGTGAGCATTGCCAATCTTAATAGGCCAATTGAACGGAAGTGGACCAGAGAACAATTGTTTTTTCTCTGTTCTCTTTTCTGCATGGTTGTGAGTAAGGGGGTGGGAAATGGAAGCCTTTGCTACTCTCCCGTGCATCCTGCAGATACTTCCCATCAAAATTGCTTCACTCAAAAAAAATACCGTATGCACACTGTTTGTATGCAATACATAAAGTGGGGTAAAAGAAACAAGAAAGAGAGAATTGAGAAAGCAAAGTGTACGTACGAGAGGAGTAAAGGGTGTGAGGGCATGAATGTAAAAAGGGTCAAAAGACTGGAAGGGATATTGGTGGGAAGTACAGAGACATGGGGAGTGGATAGCGATTTTTATTTAGCGTCGTTTTTGGCGAATAATTTCCACTTTAACGCTCCATTTGGTAATAAAACCAAGGCTGTTTCCAGTTCGCAACGTCCGCCTTCCTTTTCGATCCTTTATACGCGAATAACAACGGCTTCTCGCTCCGTACCCACCGAGAAAAATATCCAAATTGACCTTTTACGTCGCTCTAATCCTAAAGCTTAACGCTTCGTTGATAAATTATGCGTCCACTGAAATATTTTCATCATATTTTGTATCTTTGTGATCATAAAATGGGAAATCTCGAAACGATGAATGGCAAAATGAACAATGATGTAAGGACACTCTTTAAATATAATGCTAGCAAATATGCCATGCTGCATTGCGGGACTGTAAGCTTGCTGTTTAAATAAGAACACCGTTTTCTTATAGTGACGTTTATAAATTTTGACGTAACTGGATGCGTACCACGACTACGTCACACTAGACTTATCACATTACCTAAATGAAGAAGAGCATCATGGATCAACAAGTAGTTTCCCAAATGCTCCGCTCGTAAAGTTAATGCCATGAAGTAATAAAATATCCTTTCTCATTTGTCTAATTACCTTCACATTTCCCGTCATATAATGTCCTCTTTAAATAATGTAGGTAACAGAAAAATAAATAAAGATCCATGCGTTCATTTCTTTTTTTAGTTATGAAATGAGATTTTTTATTAATGTGTGCTGCAGAGTTTATTCTCTTGTCTTATCCATACAAAAATAGAAAAAATTAATAGCTAAAATTTCGATCGTAATTCTTCACGTTTTTATGAAGACTTTGTAAGTATTCATTACGTGGCTACATGTAATCATTTATAATAAGTCTTAATATATGAGTAATATTAAATGTTATGAAAGTAGATTTTTATTTCAAGATTAGTACTGAAATTTTATTTTTATAATGCTAATATCTACAAATATTACTCAATTTGGTTATTAGAATAAATGATTGGGAAAACTTTCTAAATGTACCTGTAGATATACCTGTCATTGTAGAAAATAGTGTACGAGAATCTTCGTATAGAGAATTTTAGAACCTAATGTTACCATAATCTTTAAGTTTAAATCGAAAAGGACGATAAGTTACCCAAATAATTATAAGTGAAGCGTCAATGCGGTTGGGTTGAGGGATAGATACCAGCACTGTCAAAGTCAAGGACTAGTTCTTCCCTCGCAAGATACACAAACAGCAAAAAATATCCATGGAAGAAAATCCTGAGCGCTCAACACAAATTGGTCATTGTGTCTTTCATTGTGTTCATGACAGATTTTTATTGTTATAAAAATGTCCTAGAGAATAATGAATGCTGAATTAACGAATATTCGAATTATTTGGAGTAGGTATTTTATAATGAAAGTGATGACTTTTGTTTCACTCTCACATTGATACCGATATTCAGTTGAGAGGAATATTCCCTAACCATTGTGTTATCGTAAAGAAGAAAATGTATTTGTGATTAATTAAGTTTGAATCAAGGAAAATTGAACACTGATGTATTGATAGAAAATGAGATAAAATTCAAAGACAAATTTTTCGTGCTCCGACGGATCAGCATGAAACGTTATAAAAAGTGTCAACCATAAGTGATTTTTATTCTAGGCATAAATCCCTATCCTTTTCAGCTTAAGTCTATGCAATCTGATAAACGTTCCTAGTATTTAATAAATCGCGGAATGCATAGGTACGTCACGTTGATAATTTAATTTAGACAGTGCCCAACCTTATATCAATTAGAGTGAAACCGCCATACGCAGTTATACCTATAGATTTCAAAAGTGTATGCATTTTTTCAACCGCCTTTTTTTACTTGCATTTCAGATGTACCGCCTTGTCGACTACTACTACATGGTGGAGTCGCGCACAGTTTATCCTAACCTATGGCGAGTAGTCAACCTTGTTCACATCTTGCTTATTCTTGCCCATTGGTTTGGATGCTTCTACTACTTACTTTCTGAAGCCGAAGGATTTCAGGTAAGTCTCATGTTAAAAAACACCGAAGCATATCACCATAGGCATATAGGAAGTGTACGACTGTGGTGGAATTATTACCTTGATTAATAAAAATAAATGTTCGATTCATTAAGTAATTTTAGATACAGTTGAATAAGTCTCCCGCTTTTGTTTTAAGTTTATTTATCATGGTAGTCAAATATAATGAGGGTACGAAAAGCCATATTAAATTAATGATGTGAGTTTCATAAGTCTCCTTTCTAATATTGATATGTTTCCTCTAAGCTTCTGTTTAATTGTACTCTTATCCATTATGTTTATCCTTAATTATAAAATTATTCTTAATTTAATTTAATTATACTCTTATCCATTATGCTTATCCTTAAACCTAGTATGTCATATATTGCACTCAATCTCACCCAGTGACAATTAACAGCATCTAGCGTGAACGAACAGAAATGAGTGGCAAAGTTTGGCAAAAAGTATACAGTCTTTCATGGATTTTTAACTTTGACTGGATCTCTGCTTCAGATTTTCTGAATTAACGCAATGTCATTCATTCCGTTCAAACTTCTTGGTCTCAGTTCATTAGTTTATTTTTCCCAAAGATCCCTGACGGTAAATTTCTAAAGAGTATACTTAAGCTTGCAGCCTTATTCTTAGTAATTTTGTTGTTTATGTTAGCTAATTTGTAACGTTTTCACAAGATTTTTTCTAATAAGATGGCACGGAGTTTGCAATATACGTATATAGCAAAGTACTAAACTAGTCCATTTTGAGTAACTATAAGTCTTTATGTTAGGTAAATAAATTCATTGAGCAAGAGGGGAAAACAGAAAAAAACAGCTTAAAAGTCAAATTTTGATTTTATCATTCTGAAACAAAAGTGCAAATACTGCTGAATGAAATTCTTTTGAGTGGAATTGGGATGTGTTTTACCATCTTTCTCCAGCTGGTAAATTGTATTTTTCAGTACTAGGCGGTGAAAGAAATTTAAAATCTACCTCTAGTGTAGGAGCATGACAGAGATGCCAGCAGGGGTGTTTGGAATCGAAGGGAAAAAAATGAGCGCCGAAATTATTTGAAGTGCACTCGATCGACCTCCTTTACTTCCTATAGGGCCACGTGTATTGGAAAAGTTTTGAGATGCCGTCATTCCGCAACGGTCTAGGCCTAATGTACTAAAAACATCTTACATCATGCGTGAGTGGAAATAAATGTCATTGGGGACATTAAGTAGACGCATAAAGAAAAAAAGTAATATCGAATAGTGACATAAGTGACAAATAAATTATTACGCATGCCAAAACCAACAGTCTAAAAACGTAAGCAAGTCAAGAAAAATATTTCAGCATACAAAATAATATCGTACCGCCTACACTTCGACATTGTAATCCCCAGTTGCCAGGTTGCATCTTAATATTCATGAAATGGAAACATTCCAATGCGCTGTTGTTTTGCTATCATGCTATTTGAGTGGGTGTGTATTTATTTAGTGGTTTTTATAAATCAGTCACAATGCTGCTTATCAAGATGACTCAGTCCAGATAATCAATTCCTTGTTTTCTATGACAGCAGATACTTGAGTAATCTATTCGGGGATGATTTTAGCGACTGACTTAAGTTAATGAAAAATATATAATTTGGTTTATAATCTATATTTTTTCAATCAAAATATTTTATTATTGTACAAACCACTTCCAAGTTATGCATACAAGCTTTTAGTTCTCAGCAGTGCTAATAAATCAAAATTCTTTATGCATGTTATGATTACTTTTGCTTTTAAATATATTATTACAAGATAAGGCCTCTATAGTGGGAAAGATTTTAAGATAAGAAAGCCTAGTTTAGATTGTTAATAAACACACTATGATGTGAGCTCCCCGGTTTTAGAATGGTATTTTTAAACTCTCTTAATCGTGTAATTTAAAATTTAGTGTCTTGGCGCACCCTTCCGGACGATTTAAAATTAGTTTTGAATGGCTATTGACCTGATAAATCAGGATCTTCATCCTATTTTTCTCACATTTAAATTTCCCCGTTCTAAAGTGTCTATAAGTGAGATTTTCTTAATTTAATTTTCAATCTCAATTCAATAATCTTTACTTCCAGATTCCTATTTTGATTCACTCTTTGATTTCCAGGGTGACTGGGTGTATCCACATCGCTTGGAAGGTGACTATGCTACTCTAACTCGCAAGTATCTCGGATCCCTCTACTGGTCAACGCTCACTCTAACGACTATTGGAGATCTACCTACTCCAGAAACTAATGCCGAGTAAGTACAATGACGTGGAAATGGCTCATTTTTTAATATACAAGTAACAAATTCGTTGCTTAATGATGTCCACTATCCGAGATTAACATGACTTACAATCAGAGACTATGATCGATTTTCCTTTTCTTGAATTCATCCTGTCAAGTCTGTGTAGTTCCGGTCTCAATTTGGAATACTCAATATTTGCCGCGAAATGAAAATATAAAACCGACACGTTTTCCTAATTCTTCAGACTTTAAGGGTTCATAATAAGCCGAATAAGAGTTCATAATTCTTCGATCTTTGGATATACTTGGTTCCTTAGTTTACATTTTTTCTTTGCTCCTAATTGTGTTTTGTCTACTGGAAAGTTCAAAAATTACTAGTCATAAAAGACATCATTTATTCATTATACAACTAAATAATGCATTAAACTGCTTAAATGTCACTCAGAAATATTTTTACATTTTCCGGAGAAAAAATAATTATAATGAAATTTGTTCATGCTTAATGTTGAATATGAATTAAACTTAATAAGATTGCTGGCGGTCATTCTATGACATTTTCCCAGAATCTAACGGGCCGTCAAGCCAGACGATTGTGGCATTAAACTGTTCCAACTCAATTCATACCCTTAACTGCAAACAAGCTTGACGGAATCGAAAGCATTCAAAATTAAGTTCACTGAAGATGCAAATTATTATTAAAGCATAATTATCAATGCAAATAATCTTCTTGGGGATAAATACATTAATTTGTATTGCATTTACCTTTAAATTTTGTGGAAGAGAACCGTGATCATGACCTTGCATGCATATAACGGTGCGTATAAGCGGTGATGGGTAATCAATTTTTAAAATAAATGCAATCATGGAAAAAGAGTGTATATACAGAAGGAATGAAAGTAACGCTTATAAATATTTCATGTGCTTTCGGGTTGGTTCATTAATATTTTTTACAGCTCCAACCAGACGCCCTTCATTGAAGATTTTTTATATACGTTCACTTCAGAAAACAATGACTTGATTGTAGGTCGATGGTGATAAATTTTACATCCAGCTTAAAATTGTGGGTTTGGAAATAATTCCACAATTGAAAAGTCAAACTACAAAAATCTACTCATAAATATCGTTAGCGCCTACAGTTTGCTTAGCTTTGAAATTAAATATAAATCATATTGGAAAATCCTTATCTGAGCTTCAGGTTTTATGCAGATACTTCTTACAGTTTGAATTTCCATTGTCATCTTAAGGTGTCGATATAAGCTGCCAAATATCCCTCTTGTTTTCCGCGGAGATGAAAGTAGATATTTGGTCTAAAAATATTAGGAGATATATTTCAAAATAGACAAATATTTTCTCTCCAAAATCAATGTTGAAATCAATTCCAGCTATTTTCATTTCGTGCATTACCAAAGAACAAATCTTAGCACATTCAATATTTGCTTTAGCAGTACTTTTTCAAAGTATGTAATTCCCCATAACCCTGATCTATTTGCTCCCACTGCGTATGTACATCTTATACTTTGCATACCCTCCAAGCAAGCCAAAGAAGTTTATTTGGATGAAATAAAAGTCTATTAGCCATAAATGTCTTGCAATTGATAAATACTGGGTCATGAGGTATTAAATAAAAAGTTTTCTCTTCTTTAAATTATATGCGATGGCATGCTGGAGAAATAGACCACATTTACAAGACATAACGAGGTCCTTCGTGGTATACATACGCCTACGCAATGTAATTAACTGAACCAAGTTTTAATTTTTGCCCCTGTTCATCATAATTAGTATACCTAAATACACACTATTTTTCAGATACCTACCTGAATTAGCTCCATTACTCTACAACCTCTTCAATAAAGCCTGGTTTAAAAAAAACTAGGCCCTACATTTTTACTCCTTGCATTCTCGTTCATTAATCACACCAAATACCTAGTTACCTATTTTCAGAGATAATTAAAGCTCTTTTAACTCCTGTAGCTTCAAACATACGAAAATACGCTCACTAGGAGATTATTTATCGTGACTCTATTTATTAACTGGATTTAAAGTTATGAGAAAACAAATAGCCATATTGCAATAATAGCTGATGGCATTTTAAAAAGATGTACCAGTAGATGGTAATTTCTATCACAATGTATTTTTTCATTAAATAAGTTCCAGTGTATGAAAGTAAATTACTATAAAACTTGAAATAGTGAATATCTTATCACCGATTAATTATTAGAGATTATTAAAATTTATTTTGTTCCGTTATCACGGATTTCATTCGACGAAATCACACATACTTTCATAGCAATGAGATCAATACCAATTTAGGATTGGAGTAAAGGGACATCAATAGAATTCCCAACGTACAAATTCGGAAGAAAGCATTTTTATGTACAATGATAACTAAAAATTGGTATTAAAAAACCTTGCCTCATGGAACATGGAAGATCTAATGAGATATCCTTCAACCTATGCAATACCTTAAATTTTGAATTCGTCGAAGCACGAAGAAATTTGACAATGATTACAAATATAATTCGTTGGCTTGAGAAAATATCTATAAGATACAAATTAGTGAGTCTACAATCTCAATCGAGTATCTACACAAGCACTGTAGGTTGATGTACCCAATATGAGGGAAGTAACTACGTATATAAAAGGAAATCTAAATTCCCTTTAACTCTAATATAGATATAATCTTGGGATTTCTTTGTGAATGTGATTAGTTAAACCACGCATTTTACTTCCTAACTTATTTCACGCAGCTCTTTCCTTGAAAAACTAAAATACAATAAAAAATGTAATGGTAGTATACTAACCACAAATTATTATCCATAAGTTACTGCAAATTCAATAAGTGTAATAAAAGAAAAGTTAAATAACAGTATTAATTTGCGCACAGAAATAATCAAAGTAATACCCTTTTCCTAATGATATAGCATATAGGCAGAGAGAAAGAATACGATAGTACTCGCATATCCCTTAGATATTGACCACCTTACACAAGATGACGAAATAGAAACTTTCATTCAACACGTAACTCATTTCCATCACTATTCGATGCATTAAAAAAAATTATTAGCTTCACCGTAAATTTTTGCAAATATGGTTGAAATAGATAAACTTGAAACCTTTAAATTGAGATTTGATAGTTATGTATCACTCATCGGTATCTTCATCCTCCAGTTTCTTCCTTCTCACCTCATCATTTTCGTACTGTGTAGGTTTTCCTGGTGGCTCTCGAACAACTCCAAAGTTTTCGGATTTCTCCATTGTTGACCGATAGTCCCTATGGTATTCCAGTCGGCATCTTTGGCCCCGAAGGCGCCAAATGTGAAACTGACATACGCGGAAATGGATCGGGAAGAAGACGAAATCATGGAATCATGATCCTTTCATTTTTTCCAGAATTCTTAAATTCATTCTTAAAGTGGCACCTTTACTGTTAGTGCAAGCTACTACTTTAGATGGTCTTCGTTGTAAATTAATTCAGTTATTTCAGTTTTGGGAAACGTTTATTAATTTCAAAAGTGAAAAACGGATAAAGAGATATTAGAACTAGTATTTATAGGGGCTCACAACCCGAAAACAACATTTGATGTAAAACTCTCAACTTTAAATGTAATCTTGCAAATCCTTTCCAATTCCTCACCGGAATGTAATTTCACCGCATTCAAAAGACAAATATATCCGATAGTTCGGTCGTGCATCTAACTTAGATTACAGATCTCCCTTTTCTATTTCTCGCTTATATGTTCCGTAAGTCAAGTATTTCATACGTTATATACATTTGCGTTATACATTGCGGACATAAGTTGATGTAGAATTTATCGATATGGTAGTAATTTTGGGAAAGAAGTTCCATGGGTATGAATATCGCATAAGTATGTTTTTCCTTCGGAAGGCAGCTTAATATTACTTGTTCGTCATATCTACCGCTGTATGTATGAGTCAAAGGGTTTCATTTTCATCTTTTAATAGACTCGAGAGTTCGTAAAAGTAATGAAAGTTTCGAGTGAACTAGGTTGTCTGCTTCACTGCTCACTGGCGATCGTCGGAAATCGATATAACTCCGAAGTTTCTTAATAAATAAAGTTGGATCAAAGGATGAAGTTGGGTCAAAATACGTACTTTAATATGATTTTTTTGCACCGAGAATCTTATGGCATAACTATTTGTACATCATGACTTGTGACAGTCTTCCCTCCACCACGGAGTGGTTTGTTGGGAGAAAAACAAAATTTTAAACAGATATATGCATTAACTTTCCAAACCTCGCACTTGAAACCAACGTTTGGTTACGATCGCAGACGGGTATAGGTATCTGTATTGCCATGCTGGGTTATGCTAGAAATTTAATGTCTCTAGCTGTGTATACGGGTCCCCTCTGATAGCAACGGAACTTATGGTTATAATATGAACGATTGCGTGAAAAGCGGAGATGCGTGTGTTACTGCGCGTGACTGTCTGCTCGCATATACGCGGCTTCCTTGATAAATCGTGCGGGCGTTGACCGCTCTGAAATATGCTAGGGTAAACAAATACTCTACGAGCTTAGACTACAACGACCTACTTTACTCATGCTTGATTCCAATGAATGCTTCTAGAAACAAAAACCATATTCCTAAAGTCCTCATTTCTAACCTTTACTATGTTGCAGTTATTATATTTTAAAATCTCTTTGAAATTCCCCAATTTTTGGCATTGGCAAATAAGTGTGGCCAAAAATTGTTGTAATTCATCGATTCTCAGAATCTCTGACGAAATATTTACTCCTGCATTAACCCTAGTCTACCTCATAGTTCTTAAATGATCCTATTCTCAAGTAATAAATGTTTGTAAATAAATATACTCTAACCTATTCCAATTAAAGACGGAACTAAAGGTCGGAGGAGTGCATTCTGTGTATTGAATGAAACATAATATTATGTACCACCGCCATGCAAAAATCAATAGAGAGCCATATAAGAAACATGATGGTTGCGGAAAAGAAACTGCCGTTAATTTCGTATCTTAATCAATATTTCTCTACCAGGATAATTGGTATGTTACATAGTCCCATTAGTATACTTCCCACGCCCCCTATTTCTAACAACTTCACGTGATCCATGAATAGACTGATATGATAGCGAAATGGGACGTTGGACTAGGTTCACGTGAGAAAAGAGTCTATAAACCCCATATTGAAGTTCTGCTGAATTATCGTGAGAAGAATTTCAGCTTTTCTAAACGATGAAATGTGACGCATATTTTTTTACAGTTCACCTCAGTGTAGACTCGATTTTGCACTAATTTTAATAAATCTGTATCATACTTATCCTATAAGTTCAACAAAAGTTTCATCGCAATTACTTTCATCGGGTACATTGATCTAAGGCTAAAGTTTAGCTCTATTTGCTTCCACTTTTTAGAGGGAAACAACTATCTCTTCCTCCTGTATTTCCGTCTAAATTCATCAGCTCTTTTCTCATTCTCAGCTCATTCTCAATCTCATCAGCTCACAAGCGAAATATGGCTACGACGAAGAATAGTAGAGAAATTTTCGATTAAGCGACGGTTGAGTTACGAAAACTTATTGAGCACCGACTTCCAAGTAATACTCTATCAGACAGAACCGGATATTTCCAGTTCCTCAAGGAGAACCAAGCTTTAAAAGCAGATCGGTATAAGATAAGAAACGACAACTAACACAAATACTATAAGAGATAGTAAAGTTGTTACAAGCGAAGGAAAAATACTTAAATTATCTTTTTTAAATACACTAATATAAGGATTATACTTCTCAGCAGATCAGCAAGGAGAAATTTCCAATGCCAAAGGCAACGAAAATATTTGTTTTACGCCATCGAAAAATTACTGTCAGCCACCCCGTGAATATCTTCTCCTTTAACTTATCACCGTGGTGCGTTTCGTTTTGAGCGCTATTGCCTCACAGAAAAGTCAGCCATAAAGACAAAAATGTGAAACACGTTATTCACAAGATTAATCCTCTCCGTTTTTTTGTCTTTGTCTAGTGCTGTTTTTTCCACTGCCCTTTTGTTTTTCCTTTTCGTTCTGCCGTCTTTTTCTTTTCCTCACGGTGTCCTGTTTCTCCGATACACACACACGCACACGTACACACATTTCTTTCCCCTGCGCATTTCCATCTCCTGTTGTAATCCATCAACCTCCTCCCTCTACTCCCTCCCCACTCCATCAGCCTAACCCTTTCCACCTCACAACCCACCGCCCTCTGTCTCTTCCCTTCTCACTCCGTGCCCTTCACGATCATCTACCTCTTCACCCAATTCCCACCATTCCCTTCCACTTCCTCCAGCATCCTCCCTCATTTTCTCACTCTCACGGTCCTCAAAAGGAAATAGGTCTGGAATTGGATTGGAAATTTCTCATCCCTTCGGCTCTGCTCACTGCCAACTCTGATTATAAGCGTCAGTGAGTCGGAGGACAGGAGCCGGGAGGTATGGTTTTGGGCGCCGATGGATGGGAAAGGCATGAAATGGAGGAAAATGTGCGTGAGTTGGGATGACGGTTGGTTTATCCGCGGTCCACCTTACGACCCTCAGGGGCGGAGGGAGAGGTACGGCGCAATCCTCGACCAGTCAGCCTTCTTTGCTGCATCATTTCGGGCTTTGTTTTCCTTCTTCTCGGCGGAAAAATGATTTATTCGGGTATTTATGTCAATTAGTTGATTAGCTGATACTCATAACCTTGTGTTTATATGTTTTGATCTTAAAGAGACAATCGTAAAGTAAATGTTTCATAGAGTCATTGCTTCCTTCAAAATTTCAGCATTGAGGGGAAAATAGTAAGGAGACTGGAGGCAGTTTAAAGAGTGAGTGCCATTCTATCAAATCTTCATTCACCTCTTTTTTAAGTAAGTCGCCTTTTGAAAATAATGCAGCATTCCGGTCCAGTAACCCCGAATTCAATTTGATACATATTATATTGGATGCAATTCAATAGATGTTTGAGATAACATGGTTGTCCGATAACTGAAAACATTTACCGTAGATAAGCATTAATACTCGTCCCATTCGGTGATATGTTTTACGCAAGTGCATTTCATTTCCATTTCTGAAGACCAGAAGTTATAGTGAAATGCTCGAAATGAGAGGGTGTAAGAATATTTTATTGAAGTCATCTATTAGGTTAATTTAGAAATCAAGCACGTTAACTAAATACAATAATTTCCCTGCTAAATGATCTCATTAATTATAGTCATAGCTAAATTAAAGTCAACATTAAAAATGATTATCTCAGAACGATAATTCGATGATGATTTCGCGAGCATTTGACGTACGTAGGAATATTATTCTTAAAAGATAAACCGTATTTGTGAGCTAATAATTATGCCATTATTTTGCCAATCGTTGTTTACATTTTACTTTAAATAATATCTCATTTTTTCAGCAAGGACATTGATTTTAATAATGAAAAATATCTTGCAAAAAAGCTTTCTGCTCTCATCTTTTCTTACACTAAATTTGCCAAATTTTTCAATCAAACTTTTTTCCCCGATTGGAAATGATTTATTAAAGATTTTATCAGGGTAGAATAGATTATGGCTGGCATTTTGATGGGTAGAGCAATAAAATTATCATATGTCTTCAAAAAAGAATCCCTGGAACGCGATATGAAGTGCTATAAATTTATTTATTGAACTTTTACAGATTTATTTATGAATGGGATTTTTATTTAGCACATCTTTTAAGAAAATTTAATATCTACCTGAAATGTTGTCGCATGAAGGTATGTTTTCCCAATGTTTCACTTATTCTATGAGATAAACACTTTATTTACATTTACATAAATACCCTGCGAGCCACAAAAAGTGTGTGTGGCAGGGGGTGTAGCACCAGGAGGAAAGGGTAAGGGATGAAAGGTTGGGGTTTTTCAAATAGGTGGGGAAAGGTGGGGGTACCTGTTACAAATATATATATATATATATATATATATATATATATATATATATATATATATCCACGCGCAGTACCCAACCTGTACGTTAGTACTTATTGTGTTGAACTGACTCCTGGGGGATTTCGACTACAAGCATTCGGGTCTCTTATCGTTCAAGGAAAAAATGACATTTGTAAACCTTTCAGTCTTGCAGTCTATCTCTCTAATCTTATATTCGTGATCCCTCCAACCGTAATACGTTGGGGTTCGTATTATATTTATGGGCGATACAAAGAAAAATGTTGTTGAGTGTGGTAGATTTGCATGTAGGCTACTCACAGGTTGGTCTATTGAGTAATCCGTGAGTTGCACAGGAAATCAGAGTAATAAAATAAAACAAAGGAAATGACGATAGCATTGTTTTGAGGTTATATTGGCCGGCTTTCACTTCCAACTGAGAGTCCTTTTGAAGGTTACCGCTCTTCGAAGAGAATCTAAGGTGCGCCGTTTAAAGGAAGTGATTCCAGTCTACATACCTTGATCATTCATTTCCCCTTCTTTCCTAGTCGTCCTCTTTTATTTTTTATTTAACCTTCCTTTTGAATTTCGTTCTTTCGACATTCCCCTGTCCTCACAAAGTATCAAGCCCCTACTCCCCGAGAATTTCGCTCCTCATCGAGACCTTCACCATGCTTTTTATACTTATTTGTTTACCAATTTAACTTTAAATTCTCCAAGGCTTTTTTAAACAAACCCTAGTTTTAATAGATGAGACGTTTTATAAAAATGCCATTAAGTCTCGCTTGCTTTGAATTTATTGCATTTATTAATTAAAGTAATTCAATTTCATTGATAATATTGATACTGCAATGTAATGACGATCCGTTTCACCTTCTTTGACACGAAAATAATCTGATTTTCACCGTCTCGAATTCGTATCGTATTGTAATTGTACAATTCGATTCAAGAACTTGCATGGATAGCTGTTCCCATATTGCTGCTACTGTACTGCTATTATCCGATTCTCAATTTCTGTGAACAAGCAGCTGATCTATTGTAGCTTAAAAATAATATTCCCTGCTAACTCTATGCGTGCTGTTTGGGATTCAATGAATGAAATTGTTATCGTAGGCCGTGAAAATAAAGCTCAATCGATCATGTAGATTTTGAAAGAAAATGAAACAAAATACTGTGTAAATTCACTTAGTCATGCAGGGGATCTCTAGAGAAAATAGGGCTTACAAAGAAGAGGAACTGAAGAGAGAAAACTGAGTGAAGTTTATATTACATTTAGGCTTGGCTTACATATAAAGCAAGCCAGTGAAAATGATCTGACGGTTAAAGCTCCCGCTTCCTGATCTAATGATTGTGAACATTAGTCTCACTTCAGGTATTGGAGTTTTCTGACCTCAGTAGTTTTACCTCTGGCGAGCCTGGTCACATGTCAAAAAGAGCGTCTCAATGGCGAAGAGTTCAACAACTCGCTAACAGATGATTCAGAAAATTTGCAGTCCAGAAAAATAGCAGCTCTGAAGAGCGGCGTACTGAACATCAAGCTTTCCGAACTAGAACACGCATTTGAAAAACAATGATACGAGTGTTCCAATATCTCAGCAAATTTGACCCGACGTCAAATGACATAGAACTCTCCCACCTTCAATTTGCGTTTATTCGTAAATTTTTTTATTAAAATAATTTATTGACGTAGGCACGAAGAAAAGTGGGAAATCTTTGGGAAAAGAAAGGTTACGCCCTAACCAACCGACGTGGCAATATTAAGTGATGTGTCTTAGACTGTAAACCGGCCGTCCACAAATGCAACAACAGAACAGAACCAGAAGGGGAATGGAGGGAGGAGAGATGAAATGTCCATCCATTCAGCCTGGAAATCGAACTCAAGCCATTAGAGACAGTCCAAACACACACCAAACCCATCCCCTCTAACCAGGATCAACCAACTTCCCACCCTCACATCCAATTGTTCTTCCCAGGAAATCAACGTGAGATATCCCCACCGCTTATTTCAGTGGCCTTAATTTTTCAGGCCCTTTAGCCATCGGTCGAATGAATCGCCGCTGTAATATATCTGCTCCTAGGCGCCTCCATCCCATTCCCTTCCCGCCGCTCCCACGGGCCGAAAGCCCAACCCTCTCGGCTCCCACTCAACCCCCCTTCTCCCGCCACACTCCTCCTCCTCCCGGACCCTGCCGATGCCACTCCTCTTCTCGCCCTCCGCGGCTGCCTCCCGACTCCACCGCGTCCCTCGCTCCCACTTCCCCACACTCTCGAAACACCCTCCAACTATCTCCTCGCCTCCGGCCGCTCCCACCTCCTCGCTATCGCTCCCTTCTCCTCTCCCTCCAGGGGGGTATCACCGGCACCCCATCTGGTGGCGTCGCGCTGAATTTTCCATCCGAGTGGCCATTTCCCCCGTCCTCGGCTGCCGCCGTATTCCCGGGATTGGCGGGGCGGAGTGAGGAAAGAGAATGGGGCAAGGAAGAGAGTAAGCGGAGGGTTAGATTAAAGATGGGATGCCGGAGAGGAAAGACATACGGGGAGAGAGATTTGAAGAGACCGAGAAGGCTCGAGGGGAGATGAATTAGAATGCCGGAGCGCTCCAGGACTCGGGCTCGGAAAGAGGAGAGCGGGAAGTGGGGGGAGGAGGGGTAGGGTTAAGCAGAGGTGGTGAAAGGAATGGCGGGTGTAAAAGGTCAAGGAAGGGAGAACATCGAGGTAATTGAAGACGGCGAAATAATGAGGGACGCTTAGAATTAAAATATGGTACTTCTTTCGGCCGATGTGAAACTAGTACCAACACATTTCGTGCCTATTTTATCCTAAGACGACTAAAAACATTGTTTTGAGCATAAATAATGTCGATTTGGTAAGATAAATGCTAAGGGATTCCTCGAATAAAGTCCCGCAACGCATAAAATTAAAGCCCGCCACCAATCATTGTTCCTCACGTGGAAAAAAGGAAAAAATACATAGTAAAGGCATGTTCCAGCAGTACAGAACGTAATTTATATTAAACGAGAACCCCATGGAGAGACGCTACCGCATGACCTATCCCTAATTTTGGGGAGACGTAAGGCTTCTTCTTTTTAAAATTGGAAACATTGTACATTGTAGACTGCTCCAGAATTCAATGGCTTCATAAAAAATCATTTCATTCTCATCTAATTGATTGACGACAAAGTATTTCTTAATGATATTCCTCTCTTCAGAAAACTTGATTTCCTCATGCTTTTCTCAAAGCTGATGTCCAACAACGGCGGTTTTTACAATAAAATACGAGAAATATTGAGATATAGGAAGGATATTTATGAGTAAAAATGTTAACGGAAAATCTAAATTAGGCTCTTGACTAATGACCATATGACCAGCAATATAAAGAATAGATATTTAAGCTGAAAAGGAAAGGGAACGTAAAACGCCACATTTGTACTTTCGAAAATTCAACTATTACACTCAAAATTTTGAAATTTTAGTGTACTGTTAGAAGAAAAATATTGAAAATGATTGTAAATAATGCAACAATTTCAGAGAGTAAAAATCATTCGCCTTGACCGGGATTCGAACCCGGATCCCTCGATATCCGGCCGAGTGCTTTAACCATTTAAGCTACCGAGACGCCCCCCCCCCAAAATTTCAGAGTGTAAGAGGACGTCTCGGTAGCTTAAATAGTTAAAGCACTCGGCCGGATATCGAGGGATCCGGGTTCGAATCCCGGTCAAGGCGAATGATTTTTACTCTCTGAAATTGTTGCATTATAATACACACATAGCGGATGACTCCGTTAATAGTTACTGTTGCGGCATCTCCCGCAGTTTCTTGAAATGGATTGTAAATAAATTTCATTTATGATGTATTGTAAGCCTAATATACTCCTCAGAGTATATTGTTGCAACTTTAGGCCTTATCATTGTTAGCAACTTTAAGGCCTTACTTAAAGGTTCATCTCCTCGGCTGAATGCGTAACTGCGGACTTCCTAAGACTTCATTTTAAGCTTAGTTCGCAAGATTCATTGGTTAAGTTCACGATATACGATTCTCATCTATTGATTGATGCTTCCAAGGAAATTTTATTATTTGATTTCTTTGTGATGAATATTGTTATATTCAACTATTTGACACCAAATTCCAAACATTTTGACAAAAAAAGACATTTAAAAGTGTTAAAGTCAGTCACCTTAAGCAGGAATGGAACTATTGAGGCATCTTCTGTAGTACTTTATACAACATTTTGAGAAAAATTCCAAGAAACTTCGAGAGATGCCGCAACAGTAACTTTTAACGGAGTCATACTATATGCTAAGTTTTCATTGCATTGCAACAATTTCAGAGCGTAAAAATCATTCACCAAGATCTGGATGATATCACGATCTAAGTGAATGATTTTCACTCCCTGAAATTGTTGCATTGTAAAATTAAGAGAGTTAATATGCTCAATTACCATTACGTACTGAAGGTTTCTCCCTAAAAGGGTTGGTTCCCTTACTCCTCAAGTTTACCTTATACAGGAGTATTTTTGCAAACTACTTCATTGCCTCATCGGTCTCGATCCTCGTCCGTTATTTTGCATGAAACATTCAGGTGTTTGTGTTTAAAAATCATAATCTTTATAAATGCCTATTAGCACAATAAATGATGGCGGCTATTGTAATATCATGGTTTGGAAAATACCGTATTGTTTACATCAAACCTACACCGTATACGTTGAAATATCATTAGCTTTGAAACTCTCTAAAAGGCACTTTCCTCAGCCTGCCTTTCTGAAAGGAATTCCATTATGCTGGGTTATGTGAATTTTTAGTCGGACAATGCCCTCTGCAACATTTCATCCATTATAAAATCGCCTTCTATCATGCAATCACCCCATGCTTTTAATTTGGAAGTTGGCCGAGCAGTGATTAAGACCCAAGACAGCGGCCAGAAGAAGTATTGGTCTCCCCACTCCTGGCTTCCTGGAGTTCATGACCGCTTCTGTCGACGAGTGTTAGTGAATGTTAACAGCGATAACACAACAAAAGATGGTTCCTTCATAGAATTTAAACTCCTTAATATTTCGCGTTCTGAGACTTATCTCATAGTATATTCGATAACATATTCGAAACGTGTCCCAAAAAGTAGTCATTTGTGGGCTTAATAAAATACAATTGGATACTCCCAAATTACTGATGTGCAATTAAACTCGAGTCAACTCCGAGCGAATTAGTCGCATTCCAATTGTTTCATGTCGCTAGCATCCCTTTACTGGAGTAGAGTCAAAGCGTCTTGCCAAGGGTCGACAGTTTCTGACTACTGAAAGATGTTTGCTGCTGCGCATTGATTTCTACGCAACGGAGATGCTTTCCTTGTAACCCACAGTAGAAATTAAGATAAGTTTGCATGAGGTAAATACATCGCTGGAACGATCAGAGTCACTCAAGCGAATTGTGTCAATGGCTTTCCAAAGTAGTGACTTTCATGTCGGTGAAACTTTCAATGACTATGGTAAAATTTAGAGAAACATTTTAATATATTTGCGAAAAAGTTTTATTGCAACCACTGCACAACTATTCATAGATTATTTTAATCCTTGCAGCTACAATACTCACCGTGATTTTTCTCTTTTTTTCTCTGATATGCTATATAGTTGACTCTCTTTGAATCATCCGTAGCTTTGAATAGACAGAAAATAAAAGAATAATTTTGCTGTCACATGGAGATCCGATAAATTTTGCCTTTAATGAAATACTTGAATCTAACACGAATTTTTCAATATTTGGAATGAAATTACAACTTACAATTACAGTTTTTCCATTCGTAAAATGGGTTCTATCTTCAGGTCCCTCTCTCCTCTAAAGATTTTGCAGTGCATTGAAACCTTTCGTGTAATAAATCATATATTGAATTGAAAATCATTACCACTTGGTCATTATTAATAGTTCTAGAGTAAAAAAGTTAATATTCGTCTTGGTGATTAAGTTAAAATCATTGTAACTTTTAATCAGCATGATCTCCTTAGGTAAGTAATTAGTGGACTTCCAACGACCTGGAAGAAATTAATTGAACTCTCAAACCCTAGCGTAAACTACCGCTTTCATTTTATGAAAAACTGTAATCGGTTATTTGCCATTTTATCTCCATATTGAGTCATTACCGAAGGCACTCCTACCCGGCAAGCAGATCGCCGTTGAGATTTTAGTTGAGATGCAAATCTCGCGAATGGGTTAGCATTGTGTGCCAAGTAATAATCGCAGAGCAGTCACTGAAAGCAAGGGTAAGACTGGAGAGGCAAGCGGAGGAGGGATTCTGTGTGAGAGATTCGGTGAGTGGGTGAGCGGGGTGAAGGTTTGGAAAGAGGTTGGCGAGACACAGCATGCATAACAGAGGCCAAGTGTGGGAAGTGGAAGTGCGGGGCGTAATAGTGGGGATGCGAAGGGGTAGTAACCTCACCGCCAAAGCTAAGCTCTCAGAGGGATCATCATCGTCGTCGCCATCATTATCATCGCCGACCTACAGAACGCAGCCTTTGCCATCCTTGCCACACCAGCTTTACGTTTCCCTCGGTAATCTCTTCTCCACACGCGTCGCCTTCACGCCCCAAACCCATCACACGAAAGGAATGAAAAAGATATTGAGAGAGTTGCTCTGTTATTAAGGTGACCTCTCACTCGCCTCACATTCGTCGAATGCTCTTAAAGTTACGGTTCAGGATTGGGATTTTGCACGTATGAAACCCTTGTCGCACAGTGATCTGAACAGCAGAAGATACTTGGACTTCTCCAGGTTTCATTTTCATACAAATTCACGCTTTTTTCAAAGATTAAAATGTTTAAATGGGAGTTTAATATTATTAATTTCCAAAATCTGTAATTTATCAAGTACAGTCTAGGGTCGATTAAATAAAAACAAATTTGATGTTAAATGACCAACAACACTTTAGAGCTTGTATTCCTACTAGCAATTATATACACAGGAGTAATTTTACTTTCAATATTTACTAATATTTCGCTTTTGAATAGCCCGTCAATATAAATGAATCCTACCGATGAATGCATTCCTTTTTATAAAATACTTTTTTTATGTACTTTAATTTATATTGTTTCTTCAATACATCAAAGGTTTTTACAATGGTTTGTAACTAAGATGTATGGGTTTTCCAGATTGAAAGGAGTTGGAACTTAAAAGAAATTAATTTACTCTTCTGATGCTTATTCCAACCGAACACAGTCATTTACCAACCAATTCATAATGGGGAAAATATTAATGAATATCAACTTTAAAAAACTTGACGTAAAAGTAAAAAAGAAAATAATTGCATAAAATTTCATGAAAAGTAGAACGGATTTTCAAATGTTAGCTTAAATTTAAATTCCGCTACGAATGTTATAGCTCAGGACTTGATGGCCCTCTTGAGCATTCGCTTTTAAAATATAAATACCAAGTTTACCTTACAAGTTTACGAACATTGGTCTCCACCAAAAGAAGGGAAACGAAATGTCAGTGCATCTGTTATAACATCTCTTTCACGTTTTCCTTTTACCGCAATACCCTACCATCATTGAGTTTTTATCATTGAATTCACAGGAGTCTCACTCATTAGAACGGGAAATTCATGATATTACTGGTATAGTTTCAGGTAATATCACGAAATTCGAAAGTGCGGTTCTTAAATTTTTACCTCTATCCCCAGTGAGGACGGCATTGCATATTGAAGTGCAGGCACGAAAAAAGAGGAACTGTACTCAAGAAAAAGTCTCTGCTGATCGTCTTTGACCACCCCCTTTAAGTGGGCAACGCACTTGGAATCTTCGCCCCCGCTTTCCACCAGAATCGATACCTCTCCTATTTTCCTTATTCACTGCATCTGCCCTATCCTTGCTTATCTGCATCCATGGCTTGGTAAACCCCATTTCTCCCCAATGGACGCTCATACGTCCTTCAATGATCCCTGCAATTTCGCCAATCAAGTTTTTTCATTTGTATCCTCTAAAGAGATTCCATTAGTTGAGTAGTTGAAACATTCCAGTGCTGAACACACACACACATATACATACAACCTTGAACAAAAAGTTCCCGGAATAACCACCGTGTGGCGCTCCCATCGTTCCGATTTGAGTTCTGTTTTTTTGTTAAATTGGTACATCTGTTGTTGATATTCCCTTTAAATCTTAGTGTCATAACTTGACATTTGCAAAAGTTACGTAGCCAAGAGTACATATATCTCTGTGTGTGTTGGCGATTTTTTACAATTGCAGAAATGGATTTAAATTTGCAACAACGAACTTGTATTAAATTTTGCGTAAAAAACGGATTTAGTGGCGCACGGACGTTGGAAATGTTGGAAAAGTGTTTCGGCAACGATTCTCTAAAAAAAACGGTCGTTTACCAGTGGCACGAGCGGTTCAGAAGTGGTCGTGAGTCAATCGAAGATGATGAACGCAGTGGCAGACCATCGACATCGAAATTCAGTGAAAAAATTGATAAAGTAAAAGAAATGTTGGTCAATAACCGCAAATTAACCATCAGAGAAATAGCGGAGGACTTGAACATTGCCTATGGATCCGCCCAAGACATTGTGGTTAATGATTTGGGTTTCCGTCGTGTAGCAGCAAAGTTGGTGCCAAAAGACCTCAATTTCATGCAAAAAAGAGACCGTGTTGACGTCGCAAAAGACATGATTTGCGAGGCTGAATCCGATCCCACATTCATCAAAAGGATCATTACTGGAGACGAGACGTGGGTTTATGAGTACGACACGCAATCCAGACATCAGGCAAGTGAATGGCGTTCACCAAATGAGCCGAGACCAAAAAAACCACGTTTTCAGTCAAAAAAGAAGGCAATGCTGACGGTTTTCATGGATTACAACGGTGTAGTGCATCATGAATTTTTGCCAGAAGGCCAGACAGTAAACAAAGAGTATTATTTGGGCGTTATGAGACGTTTGCGTGAAGCAATTCGCCGAAAGAGACCAGAAATCGTCGCACAGTGCGTCGAGACCGTCGCACAGTGCTATCATTATTCGTAATTTTTTGACGAAAAATGCAACAAATACCATCCAACAGCCACCGAATTCACCTGATTTGGCTCCCTGTGACTTCTTTCTGTTCAATCGAGTTAAAAAACCATTACGGGGAACGCGTTTTAGCAGCCGAGAGGAAGTAATGGAAAAATCGCAGGAAGCACTGATGGACATACCGAAAACCGAATACAAAAATGTTTCGAGGATTGGATCAAGCGCTGGCATAAGTGTGTTGCAGTCGATGGGGATTACTTTGAAGGGGAAAATATAGATTTAGATGAATAAACTTGTATTTTTAATTTTCTGAATAAATTCCGGGAACTTTTTGATCAAGGTAGTATATATATATATATATATATATATATATATATATATATATATATATATATATATATATGTATGTATATTTGTGTATATATATATAATAATATATATATGTATATTTGTGTATATATATAATAATATATATATATATTATTAAAAATATATACATATAAATACACGTATTTATACCCACACAAGGAGAACCTTCCTATGGTTCGATTTTTTATTTTCTCTCTGACAGAGGGGAGACACAGGTGAAGTGGCAATTGGGCCCAGCTGGTTGCAGCTTTTTCCTGTTGTCGCATTAGTTAATTCAGTAAATGGAAGAGTACTATTAAGCAGAATTTTTCTAATGCCAATGACCCCTTGGAGAAACCGCATTTTTTATTGTAATTTCGTAAGTGTTTCAAGCCTTTTCTCATTTATAGTGATTTGACTTTGTCAGATATAACTTTTCGTTTATGTAAGTAAACTCCATAAATTTTTCCTAATGTTTAACAGTCGCAAACTTCATATTATTGTTCACAGTAAAAAGTTATAAATTTGACGCTATAATTTTCATTATTTTTTTAATAAAATAATAAACTTAATTAATAATCATTACAATACCAATATTAATTAAATAGCAACTCTCTCGCGAGTTTAGTTTACATTCGTCTTGAAGAGTATGAAAAAGTTCACTTCTAAACTTTGCTTGCATTACATACATTATCTATATTTGACGCAAGTTTATTCCAATTGCACGCATCCTTTTTACAACTCTGACAAATCAATGGAGAAAACGTTTGTTCTTAGGTGCATTAATTCCCTATAATAATTAACCTAATTCTTTATTTTTCCATTTCTCGTATTTTCAGTGAATGAAATAGCATTAAGTATGTTACTGCCATCAATATTAATTATGAAACATATAATTAAGATTCAGAGAATGCTTTCGGCTTAGCTAAATCTAAATCCCTCTACGGACGATATTTCATTTTCGTTAAATTCTTTTCAACTATTTATTTTCGGACCCATACTTTCCAGACTGCTCATTAGTAAGCTAACGGGACCCGTAAATCTCTGTCTTGTGTTCCTTGGTGCTTCAAACGAACGAGGTGGTCATTAAGGCGACCCTCCCCTTTCCTGATCCAGACCTGCATGGGGATGATGGCATGATTCCGAGGTGCAACAGAGCGATTTAAACGGTCGTTTAATAGGATCGTGAACAGCGATGACTGCCTGCCATTGGATGGACTGTTTTGAGCAGCTTAAGCACCCCTGCATAAAGGAAATCCTATGCAATTCTTCTTTGTCTCCAGTTGATAGGGAATTCCGGCGAATATTCCAGTTAAAAGCGCTTACGATAACTTAATGGCATCCTCGACCATGTTGTCGACAAAAGGTCGACAGAAACCGTTATGAAAATGGTTTCCAGTTTTTATCGGTACCGAGCGTTTTTCCTATGTCACCATTTCGACCAAATTCTTTTGGTAGGTGTCACTCAGTTAGCACATCGTTTAGCGAAGTGGATTAAATCGAATAAAATAATCATATTAATCCCCAACTTTTTTTGGAACCGTAACTCTCGAAACCGCTGAAATAAGTTATGGTGAACGTAATTTAATCTTCATTAGCAACTTTTAGTGAAATCAGCAATTTTCAAGTGCCTCATTCATAGTGCTTAGTCTATTGTCACAATATGGTTAGAATTAACAGGAAAAAAGCTTATCTCTACATAGAAATAGATACGTGTATTACTATTTACAGTATAAACTGCTAGAGAATAAAAAAGGCTGAATCACGATACTTCAAGAAACGAAAATGTCACAGGTTAGGCCTACCGTTGTCATCCAAAATACGTGGTGCCCTAAAATCCCAAGCTGTATGAAGATCAGGAGAGACTAATGCACTTCTATGAAATCAGATGAAAAACCCGTCTCCTCGAGAAAATATCGAAGCATAATAAAAAGCAACAACCTCATTCACCAAGTTTTAGGGTCAGTAATTGTATTCTGGTTGAATGATTCATAAAGCAGTTACTCAGTTATTATTTGTAATCCCACTAATTCGATCAAAATATTATCTTCTCCTTGAATAGTCGTATCCTCGCTGTTCCAATGAATGAAGCGGAATGTGCCTACCGCTATCGCGTACCCAAAAACATATGTTTTAACCTAAATTAAAGTAATAAGCTTATTTAATAACACATGTTATAAAATAGACAATTTCATTGAATTTATTCTGATTATTTAAATTTTGAGTGACATAGATTTGTATTTCGTTTATAAATGATAAAACGATGGTAATTAAGTTAATTCTATTCGAGAGCCATTTTTCTGATTTTCTTACCGCGCCTTACTTTCAAATGACAACGGAGCTCGTTTGTCATTTACCTAACACAAGTCCCCCGACATGAGTAGTAACGTATCTACCACCACAAGAGTGACAATCTAACTCCATAACTAATCTGGGTTGAAGTAGAACGGAACTAATAACAAAACTATAGGGCCACCGAATTTGAGTAAGAATGTTCAATGTATTTTAACCCTTTCTCTGGCATTTCATGCATGCATGCAACTGTATTTGCAGGGCAGCATATGCCCACACTCAAGCTCCTATTTATTTCCTATGCCATTTCTCTTATCCACTTGATTCCCATTCACCACCTTTTTTCTTGTTGAAATCTTCTGGATTTATTTTTCTCAGAGTAGTGTAAAAATAAGGAACATCTCTGTGAATCCAGAAAGATCAAATTTTGCCAGTCAAGTTTGTGTTCAGTTCATTCTTTGTTTTGGTACTAGACAACATTTTACTGCTAATTTATAGCTCAATTATATGCTTCAAGAGTGTTGTTATTTGGCTCATTCAATCAGCCGGTGTGCTCAAGGTGTTGCGCAAAGCTAGTTAGAAAGTATCTAATGTGTTGAAAGCGGGGCATAACCAACATCTCATCAATCATTTAAATCCATCATCGTGGTCTTTGCAGTGGCACACTCACTTTGAATAATTTACTAAAATGTACGCTTATCTCTACGATTGAATCGAAAATGGTTTAATAATATCCCTCGCCTAAATAGTTTATTGGATATTAAGAATTAGTCAGAAGAAAGCAGTTCGTATGCATAGCCGTCTTAGTATTTCGTGAATGAACGTTGCTGAGTTGACACACAATCTCTTTAAGAAATACAAAAATATAATTTATATTTCATACTTTCCATTTTTATGTAGACCTCCGCCATAGTGTGCATTTCCTTCTCTAAACTAATTTGTGGCATAGTTTATTAGCATATATGAAATATAGTAAAGCAGGATATCCTTTCACCTTAATCAATTCCTTGGAGCTTCATTGTTTATTACTTATTGTTGCATTTTCCCCCGCACTCGAAGAATAGAGAGTGAAAACTGGTGGCATCGCCTTTAATGGTCGCCATAGTTTCTTGCTGCGATATTTAAATCCTATTCAACTTTTAAGCGGGCAATTTAGATACGCCGAGTTTGAGTGTAAAATATTTTGTAAAAAGGTGAAGGAAGTTAAAAATAAACTTTTCGCTGTCAAGAGGCAAGAAAGATAATGTAAATCTGACAGTCTCTTCACTCGGATTTCAATTGGATTGTACTTCGGGTGATTTACACTTTTGGTGGTTGATTTTATACCATAAAATATACTTAAGAAGAAAGAGGTAACATTGGCGGCAAGGTGTCCTCTTGCTCCTTCCCTCTGTGTGCTTCTGCGAGAAAGCATTCCAAAAACAGGAAATTCCCTGAATAATAAGTGCCAACGTTCCCATTAAAAGTAGATGTTGAAGGTAAAATACCTAGTGCAGAACAATGGCTCTGTTATTCAGATAAACATGCTCCGATCTGGCGCAGCAAATGTCGCGGGTTCAAATTCTGCTTCGTGCGCGGATTCTATATTTGCTCTAGGATTAAACGCTTTGCATGTACGTTGCAGTTTGAACGTGGGGGAACCTAAATTTGAAGCACACTGATATTGCTCAGTTACGGCACTGACGTACAAAGGTGTTAATAAAATGGACCAATAATCTTGGCTACCAATAGTTGTATTGATGGCCAAGGAAGCACTCCAGTAGTTTTTGCATAATAGCCCACAGAAAAATTCCTAATATCCACCGGGGTAATAAATGGTAATTTTAATGAGATTACGCAGGAAATGTTCTGGAGAAATCAAATATTTCGATAGTGCACTCGCTGGATTGAGGTTGAAAAAATGATATAAAACAAATGATGATGTAAAATGCATTACTTGACGAATGAAATACTTGCTATTTTTATTCTGATAGTACTTTGTTCTCTTCATGCATTATTATTTGCATGAAAATTTTATCGTCAATGGAAAACTCCTTGGTGTTTCGAGATGGTAATCACGCGAAATAATGGCATTTTGTACTGCTCAAAGCTACGTATTATTTTTTTATATATTTATACACCCTGCAATCCACCGGTTAGATGTGTGGCCTAATTTTGACCCCCGAACATGACCCTACCGCGGTCGGGTATTGTTATTATGATCACTTATCGTTCGTGGAAAAAATGGCATCTTGTCTCTCTGTTGCACACTTTATCTCTCTAATTTTATCGACGTGATCTCTCCTGCCATGCTAGGCAAAATATTTTATAACATAAACATTTGAATAGATTTTCATGAATGGACTAAAATACACGAATATTTTTTTTGGCTTCCTGAGTGTAGTGAGTCGGAATTCCCGTTGAAATGTTAGATATATGGTCATTGTAAGCCGTCACATTTCATATGTTTCTAGTTGAAGATTGGACTCCCATTTTTTTTATATGTAGTTTGATCTAGGATTAAGCTTGGCTTATCTCCCATATGAGAGGTCAGAGAATTTTTCAGTCTGGTAATAATTAAGAGCGGTAAAATAAAAATGATTGTTTTAGAATAACCCTTGCGAATATCGGTTAAGCTCAGCCTGTGGGTCATATACGCATGCATTGCATGAGTCAAAGTATTTCCCCTTATGCATTATTTATCTGCCACCTCCTTGACTTTCCTTTCTGGGCCCACCATGCGAGCTGTTGACACTCGCTATTTTCCTGTTCACCGAGCCATACGGAAAACCACAGCTTTTTCAGCGTAATCAGTCAATATTACAATGTTTTTACCCGCTACTCGCTTCATGTGACCGCTAGCTCCAACTCGTAAAGGGTCTTTAAATGTAAGACACCAGCTGGAAAACATTATTTAAAGAGTATTTCTATTTTAAAATTTTATTAACCTAACGGTAACTTAGTAAATACTGGGGGCACGAAAATGTATGAATTATTCCGGAGCTATTTGCGTGGAATGCTACGTAATTTTTTTCAATGTAAATGCATCATTCGTTAGCATAGAACACTCTTTGAAATTAAATTCAAAACACTTGTTACTGTAGAGGTTAATCATTGATAATATCTTACTCGCAAAAATGATAATACTGATTTTATCATTTCAAGTAAATGTTTCATCAATGAAATTACCAAACAGTTTAATTCTTTTTATTCAGTGACTTATTGTTCTTAGTTCTTCAATTATTATATTTTTCCATGAAATCATATGTCGGTTAGTTCATTAATATGGTGCTTTATTCCAATTGACGTCTCAAAGGCTAATTTAGAAATTCGTATTTTACCTTCTCCTGCTAAAAATAAATCAAATTTAGTGAAACCCCGAGTCAGATCATGACTGGAAGTATATCATTTCACAACTGTGTAACAACTAGAGTAATTGATTTTGCTTACAGTCATTTGGGATTTAGGTATTTTGAATATACCTAAATTTGACAAATCTATATAATTTTACATTATTATGCAATAGATAACACACTTATACAAAAAATAAATATAATTACATAATTTAACTACGCATTAAAAATTAAATAAATTGGCGGTTAAAAAAAGCTCTTATAAGTTCCCCTCAAAGGCTATTGTATGAGAAATTCATCTAGCGTGTTTTGCTGATAGGAGAATGTATATCGCTTTTTCCTGGAAACATTCATTGATCCATACAATGGTTCTAGGAGAAAATCCAATCATTCCCATGAAGTAATTTGTCTTGTGAAAGTCACAAATCTGAAGCGCTGTTCAAAATTTCGCATCAGCGACACGGAATGCGTAAACACAACTTCCCCGGGTCGTAAACAAGCCGCAGTCAACCATAATCGAATGATTCTACCGCTTGAATTCCAAGAGGCCCTTAAATCCATTATTCTGTTTAAGAATCAAACTGTCATTAATAACGGCATTTTATGAAGGCAAAATGTTAGCCATCTTGGGAGTCTGAAACCATCGCTCAACTTGCAAGCATCTGAGCTCGAACAAAGGCATCCGAAAGTGCCTCCAACGTGCACGTCGTTCTCGGTTCCCCTCATTCCATTACCTTTTCGGGAGGAAATCATTACTGGAAGATGCGACATCAAAAGAGAGTCGCTGGCATTAACCTGAATCAGAGCAGACGTATTTCGTCCCGCGCGGTGCATTGATTTTGCGTGGAAATATGGGAGTGAGTGAGCGAGCTAGGCAGAGAGAGAGAGGACCACCCCCCTTCCACTTTTTGTTGCCCTTTGACCCGGTAAGTTATTAAGTTCCTTTGGCATCCCTCACCATCCCACATGCCATCCATTCACTTCCCAATATCCCCCACGAATTCTTTCTCTCCGCTCCCTACTTTTGTTTGATCGCTTCCCAAGAAAGCCGTTTCCCCACTCCTCACCGTTCTGCCTATTCCATACCCTTTCCCGTTCTTTCCCTTTTGTCCCTCGAGCGAGCATACGGTTACGGGGACGGGGGCGGACGAAAAGGAGGGGGGAGGAGTAGGCGCTCGCTTACATGTGCACCTTGGTCTGAGAGCTTCTCCTTCCCGCCTTTCCCTCGGGGTGAAAGGCGGGAAGCGGTGAGGTAGGAGAGGGCAAAAGTTATCCAGAATTTCCTAGCGAGGAGGTGGACTCCTCCCCGATATCCCTCAACAATCCACTCCGATATCTACAGACCAGCTGGCCTACTCGATCCCTGCTGCTTATTCAGGCGCTCATATTCTTAGCTCCCCCCTACCCTCCCGTTTCACTCGGGGGTCCTTATTTTTCCAATCCTCACATTCGACCGATGTAGGAAATAAAGTGCTTATGTGTTCCCTTCTTTTTTTCCGCCTTTTCGAATGAAACAAACATCTGTCCTCCGTATCCTGTTCGTGCGAGGCTTGAAACTACCGGGTTCGATGAAGGAAACTCCAGCTTGTTTGGAAAAAGAAGCCTTTCTTCGAAAAGTATAAATTACCAGCCTTATACGAGCCTCGTAATTCACTACAAGATATGAATAATTTTAAGTTATCAGTTTTGGCGACACCCTGAAGAAGACAAGTTTGCATCATATTTTTTGATAAATTACGAGATAGCATGCGTCCTTCCATCACGTATAGTCAAAAATACGGCCGAACGGTTGACTCACACAGCGCGCTCATCAACTAACCAGCATGAGGGTTTCAATTGCAAAATCGTTTATGGTTCCTGTTGTTCCGTGGTATTGTAAGTGTCGAGTTGCGATAATGGCTCAACTTAGGCATCGAAGATCTGCCGACCCAGCTGTTACAACCAAATAGCATTCCTCAAATTTATCATACTTTTTCTTTACAAGAACCACATTATTCCACTCGAAGTTCGGTGGATAATTGAGGGTAGATCTAACCTCGTACTAAGCCCAACGGCGTGGAAAATTAACACAACAGGATTTGGCGAGTAGTTCCTTTCTCTGTGTCACTCATGGTTTCCCATAAACACATGGTACCCGAAAAATCACGCCACTTGGGTAAAGTTGAGGATGCTGAAAGGTGTCACTGGAATCGAACCAGGACCTTCCGATCAGAAATCCAGATCTAAGAATTAGAGTACTATTCTCCTTCTTTGTTTAAAGATCACTTAAAACGTTCTACGTGTATGCTTTCATTCGCTCAGATATTATAAATTACAGGATTATACCAGTTCTCAGGAGAGGATTACAGTGTGTGCATTATTTTTCTTACGATTTGCCTTAATTTCACTATAAGTATATTACGTAATGGTGCGTAAATAGAAATGACCATTCCTGAAACACTCCATCTTTAATTTTGTGTTTATCTGGAATGTTATGAAAGTTAGTATTTTTATTTATATGGTGTGTAAGTATATAATGTATATGGGTGGTTTCCGACCTAAAAATGATGCAAGACATTTTTTCTGAAATTTTCTGGGTAGGTAACTTTTTAGACCACCCACGTATATAAAAATATGTTTGGTTTTCTATCAATGGAAGAAAGTTTAAAAGAATAATAATGATGTCACGCGGTATTCTTACGAGTTTCCTTAAACTAATTCTAAAATGCACTCCATTTTGGACAAAAGGTGATTACATTTCGTGTTTGACCAATTTTGTTTCCAACCAAAACTTTTTTTATTCAAAAATGACAGCGATTACGAAAGTTAATTGAAACGAAAATAGCGGCTAACTAATGGAATAACACGGTGCTAAATATGGCTGGATAACTTCGGATTCTATACTCAACAGTTTAAAATAAATCCTCGGGATTATTGTCACCATAAATTACACAATTATTATTATAGCTACCCTTTTTGTAATGCATTATCCGGAATATTATGCCAAAACGGGCTTGTTTGGCGACGAATGGATGGTGCCATCTGGTTCCAACAAATTTCATTTTTATGATTGTATTGAGTAAATATTTTAAATTTGTTCGATTTCAATTCTGTAACCTCTGAGTCTTTCAACCATATCCTAATGGATTACTGCAAATATAAGTGATTTGCCTTTTAAGTGAATGAAAAGGGTTTACCTTCGCTGAAGGCAATGCCACAATCTTCAACACCTTCGCAATATTCAAAATCGGTTTGAATAGTGAGTGTATAGTTCACCTTACACTATGTGAAATCCTCAAATTTGTATCAGAGATACTAATTTATTTCAAGTGTCATCTGAGTTTTCCCACCATTTTTTATTTACAGAAAGCCGCAAAGTATTTAGGAGTTTCCAAAACCATCACTCGGTTTCCAACTCGCTCAAGAGCCGTAATCTTCATCCATTTGGTTAATATGCCGCCTGCTAAAAGTAATCCGTTGTGATTGTGTTCATCGAAAAAAGTAGTAATGAAATCTATGGGCTTCCCGCTTTCTGAACTGCCTTACTTTTTCTACCCTCCTTCCATTTGCCACGAAGCTCTTTTTGTGCACTCCCCTTCACCTCGATTTTATTTGAGAGTTGATTTATCTTTGGAATTCTAACAGCTGGCTTGCTAATTAGGGAAGGTATTCTATCCCGTTAAGCAAGTTGAAGGCAAAAAAATTTAAGCGAAGGACGAACTCATTTGAAACTATTGGAGAGGAAGTGGACTCGGTGAAAATGAAGAAATTTTTCTTTAGTCGTGTCCTCGTCGAAGAAAGAAAAGGCTTTGCTGAAAAGCAGAAGGTGCAAGTTTCGTTTTTTTTTCAAATTTCCATTATTTTCGCTTTAGCAACTTCTTTTAACTGTAGCTTTACTTAGTTTTTTTTCTAACGATAATTGATTCATTCCGTCCAAGTACTTAAGTAAACAACAACGAAGTGAACAATTAAGCAATTGAAGCAAAAATACATTGTTACCAATTCCACGGTGATTTTTCATGTTCAGTTAAACATTTTAACTAGCCTATTAATTCCTGAACATGAATTGGAAAATAGTTTCTTTATTTGAGCAAAACATTACGTTCCGTTATGCCTGCAAGAATTTCTGGCTCTCAAGTCATAAAATGTTCACTTTCTTAGCCCATGTGCTTATAATAATTCCTTATAAAAATGTACTTTAACTAAAAGACAAAAGCTTAACTTGAACGTAGGTGTTTCGGGGTCTCTAAAACATATTTTTTCTTTCTCGCCATGGCTACGTACATCCAAGCGAAGGTTTAATAGTTTTTTTTAATGAATGAACTCAGAATTAAGTTATTTTTATCGTTTTTCCGACATTCGAGTCATGGGCAGTAGTGGTTTTTTTCTTTCATTTCACAAATTTCTTAAAAGCATATATCTTGGAAATTTGGATTTTTTTCAGCGTAGTATGGAGGCTAGTTCTTTCATCCCTGCATACCATGGGATACCAGAAAACCCTGTCGCACAAACGATCAAAAGGTGTTTTTAATTGGGTCAAATCTATGTTAAGGGATCAACTCGAGTAATTGGGTGCTCATTCTGACTCATGTAATGGGTTCTTATTTCGTAACATACCGAAATATTCTTCCTGTCGCTTGCTACTGCCAGCAGCGCTGCTTCAAGTGTCAAATAAAAAAAGCTCTATTTTAAATACGATATTGAGCCGAATTTTCATTGATGAACCCAGGATTTATTTAGGAATTTAACTCCTCTCAATAATTTTCCTTCTCATTGATTACTTCATCAAATATTTATATTATAGTAATTTCTTTTATTTGATATATTTCTTTTATTAATATGAACAAGGATGTTTTAGGTGAGTTTATTTTCAAAATAGAACATCATCATACGAACATCATAAGTCATACGAACATAATGATCATACGAACGAATCAAAAGTGCCCGAGTCCGTCATGCTTGGGATGGTAAAATTATAAGTTTCCTTAGATATTTTATTTTCATAATTTTCCTCATGGAAATTAAAAATCTAATAAATATAGGAGTTTTCATATGCATCAATTATTTTAAATATTGGAAACGTATTTTTAGTGACGAATGGTACCGACCGAACAACATTGACAAACCGGTTCTCGTTACACAATGAACGTTCGGCAATGATGACGGAGCTTAAATGGGTGACCTTCATACCTTTATCATGGTGCTCTTGTCCCCTGCCTGCATATGGCAGGCAGGTTAAACATGGGTTGGCACACTGGGCCAAGAGGTATAAGTGCCAGGGGCTACTGTCGAAGGTCCCTCCCCTCACACCAACATCGGCAGCCATCCCTGTTAGAGACAGGCACATACGTAATACTGGCTAAAACACGAGGTTGTATTAAAGTCGAAACTTAACTGTTAACAATGGCCGTTAGGTGTAATCAAATAATATTAATTACCTTCATAACGACATGCTTCTTTGCTGAAAAGCAGAAGGCATTTCAAGTTTGTCAAAAACATGACATTAAATCATTTTTCTCTCTCTCTCTTTCTATATGTGCATAAATATATGTATATAAAAAATATATGATGTGGAAGTACTCACGAGAGCAATATAACATTTGCACAGCACAACAGAACACAGAATAAAATAGATAACACGTAAAAGAACACATTGTAGATTGTTTAAGCTTTCGGCCTACTCCAAGGCCTTCTTCAGGTTAGACTGCTTCAGTCTTTTGTTATCTATTTTATTCTGTGTTTTATTGTGCAGTCCAAATGTTATATAAAATATAAAAAACAAAGTCTTCATGCTTATGATCAACATTGTTTTACGTGGGCTAGGTTTTACCCGTATGCCTGAAGTAATCAGAAAATGTTTGAAAATTAAGCAATATAGAGATTTAAAACCTTTTCCGTTCATTTGAGGATTAACTGGTGGAAGTGCACACGTAAGTTTTTCAATAGTTTACAGGTGTAATTTGTTTAGTATTCAACTAGACTGTAGAACTTTATTTTATTTTCCGTGTTTTACTACCCTCTTAAACCTCTGACAGTGGGAGGCTGGTATCCAGAAATCTCTGTGTACCTGTTTTTCTCGATCATTATTCCCGATTTCCTATTTTCTTGATTCTTCCAATGAACTATCAAAACTCTTCCATTTCCTCTTTAGCAATACTTGGAAGTGGTATCTAATAGCAAGTAGAGACACGGAGATGTAGTCAAATAAGTTTCGAACTCATGCGGTGTAAATTTAAAAAACACAATTCTGTTAGTTCACAAAACCTTGTTTCAATCAAGGTAAGATATCAGGCATGCTTGAAGTTACTTGGCGAAAATATTTTCAGGGGATATCGGAAACTAAGATTTTGTAGTTAGTCTTTAGCTGACGTCCTACCGCCTCTAAATTAAGAATTGATTATTGAAGATAAAGTATGTGAGCACCTAAATAATGTATATATTTGCGAAAAAAATAATTGCGCAGACTGTTGGAATAAGTTTAACTCTAGTCTAGCAAATAGTAACATTTCTTAACATATCAACGGAATTCTGTTAAATGAATGCTTAACTCGAGAATCATTGAATCCTTATTATATTCATAACTATCTCTCGGTACTAGTTAAATGGTATTCGTGCTGCTTTTCAATGATTATGGTTTTAAAATTTTGCGTGAATTCTTTTTGATTTTTTTCATCAAAGATACAGTACAAAGTTATTATTCGATAATTATTCCAGTGGTCACTGCGTTTGCATCAGTCTTCCGGGAATGGTGATGGCTGAATGGAATCATGATAGAATTTGGCTGCCGTCCCAAAGGTACTGACCGCCACCCTTTGTGGTGGAGCACGATGAGGAAACTTTTAGTTTATCGGCTTAAACATTTCTCACCAGGATACTCCAGCTAATTGATGTCCAATGATATGACAAGCTTAGCTAATTAATACTTAACTTGGTTAATTAAATAATACCACGAAGCGTACTTCGTGTACATGAACAAATGTCTATCGTGCCTTTGAGTGTTATGATCACTCTGCTTCTCCCAGGAATTTATATTAGATGCTTAATTAGAATTTATAATTGTAAGAGTGGTTTTAAACAGTCGTATTTATAACAATATAGACAGATGGAAGTATATAAATGAAGGAATAGGGTGAAAAGGGGTGTAGAGAAAGAACGGGAGAAAGGGGTGTGTAGGGTATGTAGGAAGGGAAGTTTCTGCTGGAGATGTTAATTATGATCCACCGAAAATTTATATCATTGTGGTGAATGTTAGGTTTATTTTGTGTTTCTATGTTTTAAAAGATTATCTATCGCCATGTATTTACATTTTTAGTTGTTTTACCAGTACATGTATCATAAAATGAATGTTTTTTCTACTCTTCGCGCTTGGTACCGTTAAAAACCATTCATACGGTTCCTTGACATTCCTTCCAAATCCCTTCAGCTGCAGCTCGCATCATCGGAAAGAGATTCATCGATTTGTTTCACGCTTCAGTCTCCGTGAATGGATTACCTCCAGCGTAAGTTTTTCTTCGCCCGACATCGCATGCCAGTCTTCGAAATTCATTTTTATTCACAACATTGGAAATGAATACGTCCTCCTGAATGATATGGAAAATATCTTTTTAATCCAATCGAATGACTGGAATAATGCATGAATGCATGCGCCGAATAATATGAATCTATAACATAATAATAGGTACTCATTTCAAACATTTTTGTCTCTGAGGGTTCTCTCTCTTCTGAGCCTACTCCCACATCTCTCTATTCCCCGTTTGATACGAATACGTAGGCTCTACTACTAAACGTTTTAAAGAGCGTAGACTTGTAAAAAATATCGATGACGATGCTAATGTCAAAGATTTATTTCGTAAAATCAGGATTTTCAAGATTATTGCTGATTTCTCAAGCCATATGTTTGCGTCTTCATTCGCAAAATACCACACAGTACGCTGCGAAGTCGGGCGGTATGGAAGTCAGGGGAGGTATACAGGGTGCAGCGAAAAAACTTCCTTTTTTTTTACGCAAAACGCTTTCAAAAAAAAGAATTTATGTTGCCGCACCCTGTATGTATATCAGCCTATCCATAAATATGAATTTATATTTGTTTTACCGGTCTGTTGACCCTATCCCAATCGAACAACAATAGTAATTAATTTTACATGTTTTTAAGTGCATTATTCATTCGTCCCTTGGAAATGTAACGATGCATCGCCCAGTAGTGCATTTTGACTGATTTATCTTTCGTATTTATTCTTGCCCTTTTCTCTCGGGGAAATACACAGCGGTTTATATAGCCGTCTCCGTTTATGCAAACCTTTTTAATTATGTACCTAACATCGTAAAAGAAGTACTAAAATAAATGCAGCGTTGGCACATTACTCCGTTTTTTTTCAAATCGGCATTATTATATAAAAATTCATTAATGATGATTAGGTTGAAATCGTCGCAATTTATCATAATTTGATCTTAGTGGATATTGGGGTTATCTTATGTCACTTCACGTAACTTAAATAGTTAGGAATTGACCCCGTAAGCAAGAAAGTGGTATTACTGAAACGGTTATGATAAATATAATGTTTGAAAATAAACTTTTTGACAGTCTTTTCGCTTAAGTGACTATAATTATTATGCAATTGTGATATTAAATTATAATAACTCAGAAATTGACAGAAAAAGTGCAGACGCCTTGCTTTTCTATTGTATGCATTGCTAGTGCTGAATGTTACATAAAAAATCACCTTGTTTAAAAAGAACTCTTCAAGGGTTACGCCAAGGTTGTGGTCCCAAAATATATATTGCTTCATGCCGTTTACGTAACAGAAAAAACGTACCAGTTTTCAAATTTCATCTACTATTGCTCCGAATTATCGACTCTAGAAGTTGGCTTGAGAAGCTCTTGCGCAGTAGAATTGTTCAGTAAGTACTCAAGGAAAATGTATGCACTTCAATATGTAGTGAAGTTAGTCTCTGACTATACTCTAAACTGTATGTAGCCAAATACTCCTATATCTCCTGAAACCCGAACAAACGTAATTATTTACGGAATCGTTTCCTAACCACTTGAGGATCCACCCACGTTAACCAAAGATACCATCATTTATTTATGCTCTTATCGTTGGGGTCGAAAGGGCATCCCTCTACCTTCCCACGCCAGTGGGAGGAACACGATCGTCCAATCGACTTCATGCATCCTCAAGCACCAGCCCTGTCGTCTGCCTCAGCTACACATATGAAATTTCTCGAGTATACTTGGGACCGATTGTGGCAGGATATCACTTTTAATTCAATACATGGCCTCACCCTTAAATAAGTGGAAGATACTGAGGGTATTCCTTTAAACATCAGCAATTTGAATTTGGCAGTTAAACGTAACCTGAATTAGTCGTACTTCTGTTACTAAGCTAGGCCTCGTTGCAGATACTTAATTTTTTAATTACAATTGATGCGACTTTCAGATTATGTCCTATAAATTTCAATTTATGCCCATAGCACTTCTCGTAGTCATAGAACCCATAAGTATATCCCCTTTATTCCCAAAATATTACAAGGCTATCTTAGACTGTCGCAGGTGCTGTTGATGGGTTGCTGTACGTGCATTGGGCATACGCAGCGGAATTCGAAATCAATATTAGCATGTAGATAATTATTTATGCAAGCAAAGCAGAAAGTTTTTTCGGCTGGTTATTTTTTGTTTGTTTGTTTCTTGTACAACTTCCAATCACTCCATCGTAATGAATCAAATTTCACAAATCTATGCCAAGTGATCCCAAAGGTGTTATTGCTGCATGACTTTTCGCCTCCCTACACCGATTCCCAGATTTCATTCCCTTTACATGTCATAGAGAAGTCCAAAATCTTTAAAATATCAAAAGTATTCCAGATAAATCGGTCATAGTTGGAGCCATAATCGGTCATAATTAGAGATTCTTAGCATGACTGACAAAACTTTAATAAACTTGAAATCCACGAAGTGAAGCACTATCTCGTACCGATTCCGAAGCATTTACACCCAACCAGAAACCCATCTGCACAGCAACAAGTAAGAGTATTCTCGGGGATTTCTCTCTACCGCACTCATGCTTTTTACTACCCGCTGGCAGAAATAAAAAGACACAGTAAAAATATAAAGTAAGCTAAGATAGAAAATTAATGCCAGTAATCACACGGGATCAAATATTGGTACTTTAGCTGATTGGAAGTTATATATAGTGTCCTGCATAGGATAAAGGATATATATATATACATGTATATGTATACAGGATATGATTCATTAACCTTCAGTTGATAACGGCTGAAGATGGATGCGGTTTACAAATGTTCGTCGGTTGTATCGTAAAGCATCAGAAAAACACAACTTCTCACTCGTTATTCGAGGTATAATGCCAGAAATTTTCAAAATTGTTTCATGTAAGTTTACATTTTCTAAGATGCCATAAAGCTCTAAGCCACCTTATATCGATTCCAAATTTTCATAGGATATGGATTCATTTCATATATTATTCGCACCGGTGCCATGTACGGTAGGTAGCTTTTCAGGGCATTAGCCAATAATTCTGCAATTCATACCTAATTCACGCTCTGTCATTATTAAGTTATCATAATTTAAATTAATTCAATCAAATAAGGTATATGCTGACGTATAATTCGACCTGCATGAGTGTTTATCTGATTACTTTACTATTGATCAGTTTACTTTAATTAATTCGGTAACTGAACAACAATTCCCAATAACCAGCAATCGCCTCCGGCCTCCTCACTCCAGGTGGATTCTTTATACAATATGATAGGGGGATTTTAAGCGATTAAATTTCTATTACATTAGCAAGAGCTGGATAATATCAGATCAGTCCGCCAACTTTACGCCAACAATAATGATAAACGATAATACATCGATCAGAGCCATGAGGGTAAACTAATTTCATACACAATACTCATTAAGTAAATTGTTTATATCCCACTACACTTGTCTCTTTTTATTGTTTCTCCGAAATGGAATAAAAGATGATCTATCTCTCCATCCGTCTCTCATCCCGTCCGTCGATTCATGACTAATGCTCCTTTTCGTCGCCCGCCCCACTTCAGCAATATCCCTCCTCGCCGCCCTCATCCCGGCGACATTTTTCCTCGCTCAGGCCACGACAAACCCTGCCCATCTCTCCCCTTCGAAGTTCTTCCGCCAAACGTGGCTCACGCGGACGCCTCTTTTCGTCGTCTATTCTCCCTCCCTCCACTCACTCCCGGCTTCCTCCAATTTCCTCCCTCTTGGAAATCCTCATATTTGGTCCATTCGAATATCTCACGCACGCACATAGGTGCCGATTTGACCCTCTCCTACCCATTCTCTTTCTCTCTCACTCCCTCCCCCTCCTCTCTACGATCTCGCCATTAATCTTGCCTTTTTTATCGCCTCTTTTGCTCGGAGTGACCCCAGAAAAAATGGGAAACGCGGGAATGTCGCCCTTCAAATTTTTAGACCATCGGTTCGATTTCTTTCCCCTCTCCCCACATGTCGTTTCGGTTAGAACGTTGGGCAGCGCGCCAGTTTTCCAACCCAAAGATCAAGTGTTCGATCCCCAAACTGGGCGACAAACCCGAAAGTCTATACTGACTCAGTTGTAATAAAATAACTCAGGGTCCTGCATTCGTTCAGTGAAGATAGACTGCTTTATTATTAATATTTACATTTCTCTTCCCTTCCCTCTCTTACTCTCCCCCTCACTATACCTTCCTGTGCAGAAGTTCAACCGAAATGGTTCTTATTTTTGAAGCTATTCAAATATTGCTTTACGTTCCAATAGAGGCTTTTCAATCTCTCGTTTTTATAATTTTTGATTACGTCCTATTTATTCTTCGCTTCCATATCTAATTCCAAACAGTTTTAATCTTAATTGAGCCTGTCAAAAAATCAACATTGACTTTACATTTTCTTTTAAATTAATCCTAGTAATATGAGTATGTTTCATTCGTGATATTAGTCCTTACAACTCTCCATTGAAATTATTAAGTATTCCTTATGCTATCGTGTCACTTTGATGCGTATATTCAAGTTGTATCATATTTAACAAATTTCATGCATTGCCTTTCATGTAATCCTATTTCATTAATCCCTCCATTTTCACCGAGGTGATTTTTGTCATCGCAAATTTTATAAAACATTATCTCTCCACAACTTTAATAGTTACTGCTTTGTGAGCATTATTGGCGGCAATCAACTTCCTAAAAATATTCATCCTCCAATGTCCGTTTTTTAAATCATTCTCTTCCCTTCCCCACCGTTCTTTTGTTCCCGTACCCCCTACCCCCCCCCCATTATTCCTTCAAACCTTTATTTTCCGAACGCGTGCTCTTTATATTCCCCTCTACCGGTTCTTTAAATTTATGTCTGCTCTCATGTCACGTCGTTTCCACCCACGAACCCCCCTCTCACTGCCGCTGCGTTCCTCGTCATATCTCGCGGGAACACTCCTCAGCTCAACTGCACGGGGGTGTAGGTAGAGACGAACCTCTGCCTACGATTCCATCCCCCCCCCCTTCCCACCAACTGTCCGTCCACATATTCATCCATCAATCTGTCCCGCCAATCCGCTCACGCTTTTAGGATATTACCAAATCGCTTCACTACCCCTCCCTCTCTCCCCGGACAAGCCCATTGGGTGACCCCTACCTCCACCCGGATCCCTCCGCCACGAAACCTTCTCTGCCGTTCGCTCACCCCCACGCACCCGATTCTCCTTACCTTTGCCACGTCGACTCCACTCCCTCACGCTTCCATCGCGAATCACCTCACTTCCCACCCTCTCCCAATCCCCGCGGATCGCGATGTTCATCTGTCTAGCTCGGTTTGTACACGAGCGCCTCCAGGTATTGCTCTTTCGTTCTGTGGATCTGCAGAGTAATAGGCGGAGAGGGGTTGTGGTGTAGTCATTAAAAACGGATGCACTTTTCGACGGAATGTTTTAGCCTAATTGCTCCGATCGGTATCCTAGTCAATTTGAGGATGAGCGACTCCTCGAAAACGTTGCTGAAGCGGATGATTGGACATTAAAACCGGCTGGTGCTGCCAAATTCCTCAGCGTGGGAGTCTATTTAGGAACAGGAAATTTCCCCTTTTCCGAAAAAAATACTAATCGGAAATTTTTACTGAGCGCAGATTAACGTCCATTAAATTACTTACAGCTGCCACATTAAATTATCGAAAAAGGACAGGTAAATTTTTTTAAACTAAAAAGCTGTCCCTAAAAATATGTGGAAATTCAAAATTTCCGAAAAATAATGCACCTGTAATGCACATCACGAGCTACTATATTCACCGTTACGATAAAGTTTTAAAAAACTCAATAAATCTACTTAATATATTCTAATGATTATTCAATAGTTGAATCAGCATCAAAGCCATGATTTGCATGTGATTCTCCGAATTTTATAATTAAAGTTTAATTTTGTGAGTTAAGATGAGATAATCCGTAGGTTCTTTCATAAGAGCTAAGTCATACCTTTACAAAATGTCTTTCAACTGAGCCTCCTTATGTTTTTACGGATTATCTTTCACAATGGCCCACAGGAAATAATGCCAAGAGTGTAAATATAGACTTTGTCATAAATTGATTTCAGCTTTCTTCAAAAGGATAAAAATCTCAACTTAAGATGAACCCTGAATCCCAAGCGTATTCCGGAGAACACCGCCTAGAGGCTTCAGGAGTATACTCCCTTTAAAATGTAATTCTTTCATTCATTTATTAGTTGTATCCGAATAGAAATATCTGTCAGACATGTACGCCATTTCATCACTTAGAGGAATTTATTAATTGTTGCAGATGAATTTTTTTTAGAGGGTCTTCTGACAATCGTTATTCCCATTAGGGAAGAAGGGGGAACATCAGAGGTGACTCTCAATCTTGAATCCCTCTTTTTAAATTTTTTTTTCTCTCTCTCATTTTATTTCTGTTTTTCTTCATTTATCTTTCTTCCACTTTCTCTATTTGTTGACAACCCTTTGTCTCTCCTTCTTTTTCTCGTCCTCTTTTCTCCCACTGTCATTATTCTCGACCTATCCTTCAATTTCTTGTCTCATACCAGCTTCTGACCTAAACCAAAAAAAAACATAAAGTTAATTAAATTCCACCCAAAGTATAAACTTCTGCGCATGTTAAATATTTTCAAAAATATTAAAAGGATCTCTAGGTGAATGCATCATTTGGAAATGTTCGTCCTATTCAAGAGGCACAAAGGATGAATGCGGAAAGGTGAGGTGTCAAAGGGCGCTGGGGAAACCAAAAATTTGAATCTCTTGTGTGTGGTGTTAAATTAAATATATGCGTCATCATGTCCGAAATACACCTGCGAGTATATTTTCATTTTCGAAGTTATTCTACGTAACAACATTAATACAAAATAACGCTGCAAAGTTCCACAACAGAATCCACAATTTATTTATCTTACAGAATTTATTTCTACCCGTTATTAAGTTCAAATGTCCCTGCCAGTGGGCCTATGTTCATACTGTTGAAAACAGAAAGATATTCACATAAAATATGGTGCAAAAAGCGACTTGAAAATATGACAAGGTATTAAACATAATTTGATCCTAACCGGATCCTATCTGGCTGTTGTACTGGCTTTTCACCCCGAAGGTCCGGGTTCGAATCCTGCTCTTTACTTAGTTTTTCAGTGTTATTTATATCCTTACTTGGCGTACTTTGTGAAGAGCACTTTAAGTACGCCGTCTGTCGGATGGGACAGTTAACTGTGGACCTCTTGGCACCTTTCGTTAAGAGTAGGATTTTGCGGACGCCAAGTTTCTCTCCACCCTTCCTCCATTTCCTGAAACATCATACTCCTACCAGATTACCCACCTATCCCTTCTGACGCAAATGACTTTAGCGGTCAGTCGCCTTCCCGAATGACTACTACTACCCCTACTGCTTGATCTCAACCTCTCTCCTGTATGAATTGATTATTTTATTCGATACGTAGCTTTTAAGCTGTATCTCGTAATTTGTGCCGAAGTTATAATTTCAATCTATTTTTCATGTTTAGAATTATTTAATTAAAAAAACAAAACGGAATGTATAAAAAATAATATTGAAAAAATATTACCATTAAAACTAACCGTAAATATGAGCTGAATAGCTCGAAAAGGCATATTGATGTGTTTCTGAATGAATTGACGTTTTTGTCAAAATATGCTTAACTGCCGATTTTCGAGGCTGGTTTTGCGTTCTATTAGTTACCGTAAGACGTGCGTATACGCTCTTCTCCACTAAATTGTCTTATCTCCTTGTCTGTAAATTATGAAATTACTCCACGCCGAACAATGCACTCTAGCGCACGAAGGCGCGTCTTCCTTTCCCACCTAGGATAAAAAGTTGAACTAACATGATAGACCAATCTACGTGTCTATGTGTCTCTTGCTTTGAACCTGTTTCGGCTGATGTGATTCGGCCCTCATGCTGACCTCTTTTCCTTTATCATTTTCATTATTTTCAGATTTTCTCGTTTTTCCGTCCGCAATTACTGGTTTAAATTTATCACATTTTTCGTATGAGATTGAAGAACATGTTTAAGCATTCAATATATCATTCCCCTTTATCAAATCACCTCAAGAATTCAACATTAAAATGGTGGATTATGAGCAACCAAGCGTTGCTATCATTACGAAAATTAATTTGTCTCGTGAAGTGTTCAAGAAGTTTTTCAAAAATTGACTGCCACGATTCTTAGGTGCGATTACAATTTGAATTGAAATACAACTGATTTCGTAATTTTAAGGGGATAATTCATGCATGGTTAAATAATTAAGAATGCTTAAATTTTATTTTTGTATTGTATGTATGTACAGTTTTTGAGTTATTTAAACTGTTTTGAGTTCATTTCATTCTAGGCTTTCATGTATCTTTAATACAAAATATCAATTTTTTCGATATATCTGCCCGTCTGCGTTTACAAAATCGCAATAACTCAATGAGGAGACATACAAAGCTCAAAATATCCACCGGTTCTGACATCTTTATTTGATTCCTTGCAGATAGTGCTTCAAAATTTCTAACGTTTCATTAATTAGTATCCTAAAATAAAATATTTGGATGGGATTGCGCCAAACCTTTATGGAATCTTAAAGAACAATGCCATTTTTGCAGACTTAAAATATTGGTCATTTCTTTGATTTACATACGAAAACTAACGTTTAAAAGTTAAAACTAACCAAAAAATATATATTATATAAATCAACATAAATCATTTAAATTTATTATTATAAACGTAACGTTTAATTTTAATCGTGGTGATCCTATATTTCTATTATAAATAATCTATAATTTGAACGTCAGTGGCATTGTAAATTAAATATTTCCTCAATTTTAACACCGTCTTTGTTCGTGTAATCTATTGAACTTTCATTTATCCTGTCTAATACTATATTTCCCTGAATACTGTTCAAACTATATAAATCTAGATGATATTCATATTATATATACTATATAATAGGATTGTGGGCGGAAATCATAAGGAGGCGGAAAAGATGGATGCAGAGCTTATTGATTGGCAGTGGAATGTTGGAAACTGTGATAGAGGGGAGAATGTTATGCAAACAAACAGATGGAAGGAATAGGATAGGGAATGAAAGGAAGAAGGGAGTATATGGAGTTGAAGGGGAGCTTACTGTAGAGTAGGACGCTTTGTTGTGTTTTGTTGGGAGAGACAAGAGAATTGCTCGGTAGCTTGTGCCCATCCAAAACCAACGTTAACCGATAGATTATCTATTATAATAATAGTGATATATATATGCATGCATATACTGTCAAACACGAAAATCCGCCATATGGTGAACAAATATTCATTTACATGGAAATAGACATAAGGAAAAGGGATAGGAACACATCGGACAGAGAGGTCAAATGGAAAGAGGCATGCAGATACAGGGAAAGAAGTAGAGAGAATAAATACAAGGTGTACCTATGGAGTGGCTAGCAAATTAGAATGACCGGCTATTGAAGCCCATCGAACGCCCAGTTCGCCTTGCGACTCTGTCTAGAATGTCATCAAACAGTAGTGCGCGGCACTTTTAATTATCGCGGTGTGCTCCAGGTCGAATATTTACAATGTCCTCTAAAAGTGCTCAATGTTTTCAGCCCGCATGTTTATAAAACTAAATGATGTACTATTAATCAATAAACGACTGATACATTAGTCATTAATCAAAGTTTCTTCAGTAATCCCTCAAATTTAATCCTTTCACTTAGTTAAGTGCTCAAATTAGTTAATCCTCCAATCTTGCCACCCTTTTTTGAGTGACCGTATCGTTTCAATTACCTTTTAATCATTATTATAACTACCACCAATTTTTCTGCTTATGCCCATAATGCAAACATTATAAAAGTTCTCTACAAGCTCACTTAAATGAATTTTTCGTTTCTATCAAAAGAGTTTTGAACGAATTAATAAATGTATTTAGTTTTTGAGAAAACGGATTTCCATAACAAATAATTTTAACGAGAACTTCATATTTAATAAATACGAATCGGAATCGTTAAATGTTATGGAAATATAATCGTTTTTACCTTTCCTGTACGTAAAATAAAATGAATAAAAAATCGATTTTATTATCATGTTCTTGGAATTGAATGTGTAACTTCGTCCAAATAACCCATCAAAATTGTAGGCGTGAATCTTCTCAATTTAGCGATTTTTTTTGGTTAACATGATGAGACATATACCCCTATTCCTCCAACTCCAACTCTTTTCTCAATTTCATTAAGAATAAAAATAAATCCTGAATTCAATTTATTGGTCAGTCACTTGTTCGGTATTCCAGCAAAAAACTCAAGCATTGAGTTTAGCGTTGGTTTTTGCACCCTCTGGTATCCATTCATGTCTCTAAACACGCTCTTAACTTTTTCATGGTCGACAGAAAATTACGAATCAGTCCTTCGTTCCACTCCCCATTTGAGAATGATCTTTTGGCTAAATGCCAACGGCAACATTACGGGTTTATCAGACTTCTTATAGAATAATAAAAAAAGGAGTTTCCGTGTATTTTTCATATTTTCTCAACGGCCATGTATTATCTTGCATTTAGAAAACAATATTCAAACTTTTCAATATGATTGAACGGCCTATCCCCATGAGCCATAAATTAATAACAAAAGCGCTTTGCTTACCTAAACTTTTAAAATATTCAAATATTAGTTATGTCATATTTGCTTTTAAACTTTGATAACCTTACTCCGATGTGCATTCGTGTCGAGTATTCCGTTAGCTTAAAATACACAAAATAATATATCATTATAATTTTTTTATGAATATAACATCAATGAACAATAAATGCCAATTTTCCTCAGTCAAACTGCACACGGAATGCGACATACGTATTTTCCCTTCGAGAGCTAATTGACCATAGCCCTGCATATAGAGGATGGCAGTCCAGATTCCACCAAGTACCTCCACTGTCGTAATGAACAAATCTATTGTTAGCCCCGGGTGTACGAGCAATTTTTTCCACGTGGAATAGAAAATCAAAGGGACGCGACGAAATTTATCAAGCATTTATAGAAAGTATCTAATCATCTCTATAACAAGACAGAGAAAAGGTAACTTCATGATAAGGAGGAAGTGTCTCATGCGACGTGACGTCTCCGACTCGAAAACACACGTGAGAAGTAAATATAAATTATGGAACGCGTAGCTGTCCTCTACCAACCTCCGACCTACCCCTGCCTCCTTCCCGCCCACCCCCGCTCTCTTCTCCGCCCACCTTCCAACCCCGGCCTCGCCGCCTCAACCCCTCTCGCTTCCTCCTCCATGAATAATTTTCCATGCGGTCACGATGTAGGCGTCCGCAACTCCCTTTCCCCCTCACGCATCCCACACGTTCGCCCTTTGCGAGCGTCCCTCCCCACCTTTTACACTCTTTCAGCCTCCTTTTCAAACCCTTTCCCCGTCTTCTTGGCTTCTTCCTAAATAAGCATCAGATTGTTTTAATGGCCAAGTTCAAGGGGTGTGTCCGCTGACCTTTAGTAAGTTATGTACCCCTTTAATATCGCAGTATTTGGGGCAAAGCCTATTCTTTCACTTTGAAAAATACATAAACTACTACCGGTGTTAAAATTCACCTTGAAGCACGACACAGAGGATTTGTGGACATGCACTTACCTGAGTTGTGATTTGTGATCCATATTTAATATACTTGGGATGACTTCCGTAATGTACCTAGTTCCATATCTAGTTTCACATCTTCTAATATAATTATTGCTTTATTATTATTTTTTAAGAAGAGACTTTTCGAAAGTCATTTTATTTAACTGGATTAAATATTTGAATCTACGTTTTTAAATATACAATATCAAAGTAGATACGTAAGATTATTGGCATTACATGGCATTTTTCATATGATCTCGTGAGTTTTCATATGTTAGCATATTTTTATGTTACTCAAATGTGATTCTTAGACCTTGCATATATCCGCTAAATGCTTGTATTTCAATTTTAATCTAGAAATGTAAATTTTATTTTGCCAGTAACATCTTAAATTACTTAATCTTCATAGTATGCATAAAAATACCAATGGTGTTTTCATTTAACTTTTGCATTTAAAATGAATTTGCAATTAAAATTACTTATCTTTTGCTCGGTTTTTATTTCTCACACCTGGTCGTACTATAAAAATAGTACTTAGACGTAAACTGCTTCTAGGAACGTAATTGAGGCTACTTGGGATATCTATGAACTATATTCACGATTAATTACGGCTCTTTATGCCAGTGTAATTTGACCACACAGTGGGTTGGCCATCATTTTAAACATAACAATGTATTTTTTAAATGACCGGTGGCGAGTATTTAACAAGAAATTATGAATTATAGGTATAGGATTGATCTAAACTCTTTAATTTTAACTCAATGTTATTGAGTTTTACTCATATATTAACTTCAATCAATTATAAAACGGTTTTTTTTCAAACTACTCTTTAAGATCTCCAGAGATTGGCTTCTGGAATCAACTAGTAGTCTTCCGATGAAATACCGAACTGAGCATAAATTTTCTATGGATTAACATTCTCCCTAGTTCCAGGTGAATTTTCCAAAACTGCTTACCGTTAAGATTCCCCAAGGTTATAATCCCAGTGGGATTAGACAGTCTTTCGATTAACATACAAAATTGTTCATGAATCTGCCATGGGGTAACATTCTCCTTATATCTATATATATTTAGAAATAAATATATAAATATATGTGTGTACGTTTTTATGTGTGTGTGTATATATATGTATATATACTACCTTGATCAAAAGGTTCCCGGAATTTATTCAGAAAATTAAAAATACAAGTTTATTCATCTAAATCTATATTGTCCCCTTCAAAGTAATCCCCATCGACTGCAACACACTTATGCCAGCGCTTGATCCAATCCTCGAAACATTTTTTATATTCGGTTTTCGGTATGTCCATCAGTGCTTCCTGCGATTTTTCCATTACTTCCTCTCGGCTGCTAAAACGCGTTCCCCGTAATGGTTTTTTAACTCGATTGAACAGAAAGAAGTCACAGGGAGCCAAATCAGGTGAATTCGGTGGCTGTTGGATGGTATTTGTTGCATTTTTCGTCAAAAAATTACGAATAATGATAGCACTGTGCGACGGTCTCGACGCACTGTGCGACGATTTCTGGTCTCTTTCGGCGAATTGCTTCACGCAAACGTCTCATAACGCCCAAATAATACTCTTTATTTACTGTCTGGCCTTCTGGCAAAAATTCATGATGCACTACACCGTTGTAATCCATGAAAACCGTCAGCATTGCCTTCTTTTTTGACTGAAAACGACGTGGTTTTTTTGGTCTCGGCTCATTTGGTGAACGCCATTCACTTGCCTGATGTCTGGATTGCGTGTCGTACTCATAAACCCACGTCTCGTCTCCAGTAATGATCCTTTTGATGAATGTGGGATCGGATTCAGCCTCGCAAATCATGTCTTTTGCGACGTCAACACGGTCTCTTTTTTGCATGAAATTGAGGTCTTTTGGCACCAACTTTGCTGCTACACGACGGAAACCCAAATCATTAACCACAATGTCTTGGGCGGATCCATAGGCAATGTTCAAGTCCTCCGCTATTTCTCTGATGGTTAATTTGCGGTTATTGACCAACATTTCTTTTACTTTATCAATTTTTTCACCGAATTTCGATGTCGATGGTCTGCCACTGCGTTCATCATCTTCGATTGACTCACGACCACTTCTGAACCGCTCGTGCCACTGGTAAACGACCGTTTTTTTTAGAGAATCGTTGCCGAAACACTTTTCCAACATTTCCAACGTCCGTGCGCCACTAAATCCGTTTTTTACGCAAAATTTAATACAAGTTCGTTGTTGCAAATTTAAATCCATTTCTGCAATTGTAAAAAATCGCCAACACACAGAGAGATAGATGTACTCTTGGCTACGTAACTTTTGCAAATGTCAAGTTATGACACTAAGATTTAAAGGGAATATCAACAACAGATGTACCAATTTAACAAAAAAACAGAACTCAAATCGGAACGATGGGAGCGCCACACGGTGGTTATTCCGGGAACTTTTTGTTCAAGGTAGTATATATATGTTATGTATTATTAAGTAATCTACCGTTTAAGGTAGGTTTTTTGGATGGACACAACTATCAAATAAACATTTTGTGACTCCCCACCTATCAAACTAATCTATATCAGGTCCCTCTTCATCTCGGTGTACTTCTTTCCTCCCTTCATCCCGTCCAACATCCCTATCCTGTTCCTACCCTTACCTCGCTTGCCCAACATTCTCCCCTCTATTACCCTCTTCAACATTCCACTACCGCTCAATACGCCTTTCATCCATTTTTCCTGCCTCCATAGGATTTCTCTCAACAAACCCCTCCTTTCTCTCCAACCCCCTACCACTTTGACCGTATTGGTCCAAAACACTTCCGAGATATGTAAACTGCTCTACCTGCTCTACTCTTTCCCCGCCTATTTTAATATTTAGCTTAGCCTTTTTCTTTCTGGAAAATCGCATAACCTTTGTTTTATTAATATTGATTCTCATCCCATATTTATCGCACTGAACCTCCAATTCACTCAGCAATGCTTGCAACCCCTTGGCTGACTGAGCAACTAATGCTTGGTCATCAGCAAACCTGACCGATTTTACGAATTCCCCTCCGACTTTCATTCCTACCTCCAGTTCTTCCCATGCTTCTTTAATCATTTCCTCCACATATACGTTGAACAGCACCGGTGACAATGGGCAACCCTGCCTTACCCCTCTTCCTAACACTGCCCATCCGGACTCTCCGTTCCCCACTCGCACCTGAGCAGTCTGAGACATGAACAGGTAGCGGATCAGTCTCCTGTCCCTCCAATCCATTCCTATTTTCTGCAATACACGCATTAATTTTTCCCAATTCACTCTATCAAACGCTTTTTCGAAATCTACAAAACAGGCAAAAACGCCCTGGTTGTATTCAATATTCCTCTCAATTAGTGATCTCATTACTGCAATGGCATCATGCGTACCTCTTCCCTTCCTAAACCCAAACTGATCATCCCCTAAGTAATCATTTGCCTTACTCTCTATCCTTTTGTTGATGATCCTGAGAATAATTTTAGCTGCGTGGGATATCAAACTTATTGTTCTGTAATCCTCACATGATATAGACTTTGCCTTTTTTGGAATAGGAACTAACACCGATCTCACAAAATCTTCCGGCCAGATTCCTTCTTCATAGATACTACGAATCAGTCCGTATAGGGCCTTCTTCCCGCATTTTCCTAAACATTTCAACAGTTCTACAGGTATGTTGTCCACCCCCACGACCTTATTTGCTTTCATCTCCTTTAATGCCCTTTCTATTTCATCGTCGAGTATGCCTGGACCTAAGCTATCTTCTTCTACGTCATGTTCCTTTTCTATATCTAACCTTGTCGGCCTAAGTTCTTTACCATACAGTGTTTCTATATATTCCTTCCATCTCTCTTGGATTTTTCCTGGTTCAACTATTATCTTACCCCACTTATCTTTAACTGTTAGCACAGATCTTGCCTTCTTACTTCCCGATAATAACTTAACCTTGCTGTATAGAGCACCAATTTCACCGTTCTTCTGTAAACTTTCCATATCCTCGCATTGCGTTTTCCACCATTCTTCTTTTGCTTTATTTGTGGCCCTCTCAATTTATTGTTTAACTCTTTGTACTTCATTTTGCCTAACTCTGTGTTTACATTCTTTCACTATATATATATATATATATATATATATATATATATATATATATATATATATATATATATATATATATATCCTTCTCAGCTTTGTTTTCTATCCGTATTTCCCGCGCATATATCCCATTACTGATTGACATTACCCCTATTGGCTCGCAACTGAGCTTAAAGCCATCTAGTGCATCCACCTGAGTTGCGGATGTGGGTCAGCATCTAAATATAGGAGTTACCTGCGAAACAGAGCGTGTACTCGATGAATAAGCACCCGAGAACCAAAGCCGTGGTTTTGGAGAGTGTAGACGTCTATCCTTGAGTACTTTATATTTATAAAAGCCTACTAAGAAGTCCTATGAAAAACCTTTGACTTGGCGAATGGCTTTCGCTTATTGCCCTAAGAACGAATAACTTCCTTTTTTATGAGTGAGGATGTTAATCACAGTTCTCAGTAAATAATCAATCAACTCATTACAAGCGTGACAAATATTACTTTAATGGCTGCAGAACTGCGAATTTGGGACCAATTGTAAACCACTATTGTGCTTTGGATAGATGTGGTGTTTATTTTTTATGCACGCAATGGACAAATAATATCAGCAGTAGATAAAAAAATGATTGGTAACGATATAGGCATGATGTATCCGGAGAAAGATAAATAAAATAGATAGACTGAGTAACTAATGACTCCTTAGAGGAGTTGGTGAGGAGATATATTGATGAAAAACTGACAAAAACAAGAGAAAACCTACTTGTGTATATCCACTGTTATAAATATATGCTGAAAGCATATATTTATAACAGTGGATAGATGTGATATAGAAGATGTGTAGACATAGAAATGTCTATGATAATTTGCGAGAAGGAAGTTCTGTGACAGTATTATATAGTCAACGATAAAATATGGGAAGGAAGGGAGTCTGAGCGCAAGAAATCATGAAGGATTGAAGAAATTGAAGGCAACAGTAAAGCTTGCATGACTTCCTCACACCAATCCAAGGTCTGATAATTTATGATAAAGATTTATTTTAAAAGACAGGTTAATATTGCCTGTGAGTGATAGCACTACGTTCTAATATGAGTTTCATTGATAATGAATATTTGTAAGATCTTTTTATCAAATTTTATATAATTTATTTTATTCAAAACGCTATGTTAAATTGAGCTTTATTTAAGAACATTCATATCTCATTCATCTAATATTCAATCACTTAGATGAAATTATTTTTTGTCATTCATAAATGCAATTTTTCTTAGAATAATCATTTATTTATAGTTGCTAGTTTCTCTTAGAGTATACTGGTAAGAAAAAACATGGGTTCATAATTTAAAAAGGTATTAGTCTCAAAATAGATCCTCAGGCCCTTTGGTTTTTGTCGTGGAGATATAGAATAACACGATGGGACATTTTCATTGTCTCAATGATCAAGTTGCTCAAATTTATTCAATATTTTAAATTATTTTTCTTTGTCATTATTTAAAAATTTAGCTGAAGACGTATGTGATTAGTACAGCTTTACTTTCTAATTTATGTGTTTTCTTAGTGCTTCATATTTGAAGGAATGGTCTTTATTTATTTGTCTTGGTCCGAAAACAGCACTTTTTGAAAGAAAATGTTTCGCCATTATTCTGGATATCGAGGTTACTCCGTGAAGTATGCGTTTTCTGCCATGAACACAAGTTGTGCGTTTGAGAATTCAGATTGCATTGCTAATGTATTCGCATGCCTCCCTTCCAGCCTCACAGCCACCCATCACACGATACGTATTTCACCACATTCCGTAAGTGTCTACAGTTCGAGTGTCGCCATATCCATCTTTCCACCTTTCCCGACACCCATTTACATTCATCTCCTCCCTTTTCCGATCAATACATTCCCGTGAAATGACAAACCCTTCACATAATTGCGTCCAAACCATTCAGCTTTGACAGAGCCTTTCAAAGCTAAAATTTTCGTACGTATATCTGAAACGGAAGCGAATAAAACTCGAAAAATCAGCCATTCATCATATGTATTTTTATCTCTCTCTCTTGTCACCTCTTTCACGTTCACACAGTATCTCTCTGTCTTTTCCTAACTTCTCTTGCACCTAGCAACAGAAAATTATACTCAATGTTTTTCCATTCCATCTGCAATTTATTCTTTCCTTAGGTATCTCATAGTTTCATGTGTGGAAATCGTAATCTTCGGATCACAATATGGCTGCATTTACTTGAGTTCTCCTCTAATTACTTGCTATAAACTTGGAAAAAGGCAATTATATATATATATATATATATATATATATATATATATATATACACTTTTTTGGAAAACCCACAAACGTGTAATGTAAATTCACTGATAGTCATAACAAACACAGAAACCAAAACACACAAAAGAGGGACTCACTGGTTCTCGAATTTTCGGTGGTCCAACCACCTTTCTCTCTGTTCACCCACCTTCTGTTCCTAATTCCTCTTGAGAAAGGTGGTTGGACCACCGAAAATTCGAGAACCAGTGAGTCCCTATTTTGTGTGTTTTGGTTTCTGTGTTTGTTATGTCTATCAGTGAATATATATATATATATATATATATATATATATATATATAATCTTATTATTCTATAATGATATATTTCATTGAATACCTTGTAATAATTTAACTAATAGTGGCAACTGGTGCTTTTGGTGCTTAAGCAATTATTATTTTTGTTATTGACTAGCTAATCAGTGAAGCCTGCAAATACCAATGGGTGGTGTTCATGATTTTTCAAAACTAGTTTTATACGCAAACGTATTAAGATTTGTAAGAATTGACACGATTGAGAAAATATTTCAATGCCTGAATGTATACGTATGATTAAAGAGTTAAAAATATGTTGGAACGCTAATAATTCTAATTTTTTGTAATGAATACAACAAGTGGTGACATTAGAAGAGACTTCCATTATTTTAGGCCTATTTTACTCCGAATAGCATGACTGAAACTCTTCTGTTTCATTTTAAGCGTGAAAGAGTAAGAGTATGCAGGGAAATTAGCATCATATCTGGAATTTTAAAACGATTAAAATTCCGCGATGTCAAACCTGAGTTATTTTTGGGAGTATGTAATTTTTGGCTGATTTCCACGCCCAATTGTTAATTTTTCATTTTTATTGAAATGTCTGTTAGTGGACTTCAATTTTTTGTGGCAGTCTGATTGTGTGTGATTGCAACTTTACACATAAGTGACCACTAAATAACTTAGTCATCGTTTCGAGCCTCATCCCATCTCTATCTACACTTGAAGAGATGGAACCTCGTTGGAATCCGCTGATTCTGCTAACATCAAAAAGTACCTTAGAGCGGGAACGCAGTGTCCATAAGTACCTAGCTGGAAAAAATTAGGAAAACTCATGAAAATACTATATTCCATTTCACCTCGCCTCTTTTGCGAAAATCAATCTTGGGGAAATGAAAATTTTATAATTTTTAGATATTTCAGACAAAGTCCCTGTACTTTTGTTCCGCGAAATTTTGAAACCGTTAATCAATAATCGTAAACACAGAAATTTCCAGTCTTCACCGTGCTCCCCTCTGGAGGAAGAACCAAAGTCTCTGTCTGAATCAAGTTCCTTTCTTGTGAATTTCTCATTATCGTACATATTATGTCTATAACTTGTCCACATTTATCATTTTTCATAGAGAACATAGAAAGTGCACTCATACAAATGGTAACACTTTTGGTTGGTCGTGCCGCCTTCGTCAGGAGAGGAATAACAGAAAATGCTGTAAATAATAAAAACCGATTGAATAAATCTTCCCTAGGAGGAAAACTTTCGATAATGTTCAACGGAATATTTATTCAAGTTTGTTTCCCGCCATGTGTGGCAATTCCGGAATAACAAATGCGTTTCCATCTTCCGGCCCCTCCTCATGCCTCCGGCCTTCCTTCCTTCGTTCTCCGCTCTCCCTCCCCTTCCCCTCAGCGTACGAAACTGCCTCGAACGTCTCCCGAGCATCAGGACCGGACCGCGTCATCTGCAGAGATTCATCAGCTTCTCCCTAAACGCACCCCGCCACCCCGACCCGGCCCACGTCCCCCCTTCCCCCTCCCGCGTTCAACTGACGCCTCTCCCAAGGAACCATTGTCTCGCACAGTCACAGAGGAGACAAGTTTCTCGTAGCAGGACGATGGTAAGAGGGGTCCCAAGAGACGGGAGCAAGGGAGAGAGAGAGAGAGGAGGGTAAGAAAGAAGGAAAAAGAGAGAGGGCGGTAGATAGGAGGGATTTAACCCTGAGGGCGGGAGATATGGGTAAGAGCGCCTGTCGGCAGGAACAGGCAGCTGAGTGGCACACACCTCTCACCCTTCTGTGGGGAGCGTCATGTGGGGATAGAGGGGCGTTGGGAAATTCGGGGCCCGACGTGAAGTGGGCGGCGGCTGGTTACTAGTGTTTCGCCCTCGCGTGGTGTATCCGCGGGTGAAGACAACGCCCCAAACCCCTTCTCCGTCCCCGGCGACGACGCGTACACCCCGCCGACAGTCGCGCGAAGGGTACAAGAGACAAAAACAGGCAGGCGCGCTCGGGGGGAGGGGGGTTGGGTGAATTCGTTCGTTTTCTCGCGCAAGAGAGGCTCCCATACCCCTCTCCCCCACCCCCGTAAGAAGAAAGGGAATTAACTCGACAGCTATCTCTACCGCTTACTGTTTGTTACTCCCCATGTGCGAGGGTTTGAAAGACTTCATTTATATCAAGAGCGTGGAGGACGAACATTCAAAGCCCAAAGCACTCTCGCGCCGTCGTTGGGATGTCTCTAAACTTTCACCGGACTTTCTCTGAAACTAAGAGCAAAGAAATTCTTACTCCGTTGTTCTCACTGTTGGTTTCTTTGATAAATACTTTGAGTCTATATCATTATCTCTTAGTTTATGTTTCCGCCTGCAATTATTCTTTGGAGCTAGTTTATGATATTTATTAAATATTAATTGGACCGTAAGTATGTGGAGCAGGGGATGATTCTATTACTCGGTAATAGACCGTTGAATGCTGTAGGAATGAACTCGATTTCGGCGTTGTAATTATAAAAATAAGTCTAAGCGGGCACGAAGAGAATCACTTAGTTTCCTTTCTCTCACATAAGTTTAATTTTTTGTTCTATACTTCCTCCTTAATTCCAATATTCCTCAGCTCAACTTTGGATATTTCCCTAACCACTTCTTTCGGAGATTTGTAGTTTTCTGATTCCCGTGTTTTAAATCGAACCAATGAAATGATGTTATCATTCTTCTCATGAAGAAGGGTGATAGTCCAGTAGGTAGTGGGCTGGGCTATTGACCGGAGGGCCCGGGTTTGATTCCGAGTGACGCATCTGGATCCTCAGGTGCACCCAAGCTGAGTGATTTTTTGGGTACCAGATCTTTCTGGGAACCGACAGGGGAAAGGAACTACCCCTCCTATCCTGATTTGTGAAATTCATATGACTTATACGGCTTTCTACGAAGTGAGCCATGCCAACTTCAAACTATCAAACTTCAGCTATCAAACCAACCTTAGATTGGATTATTGTAGTTTTTTATGTTTCATGAAGCCATAGTTTTCATTAAAAATTACCATTATTTCATATGCATCGTTATATATACTTAACGCCAATTTTAAAATATCAATATAATCCAGTTTCTTCGCTCTGTGAGGCGTGAAAATGTCTAATGTCAATGGGCTCATTAAAACTATTTTCAGCCTAACCCTATTGACGCTCAATAACGATAAGATTATGAAAGCCTTTAATATGGAACGTTGCGCAGTGCAGATTGAAAGCCTGGTTTTGGCAAGATGAGAGTATATTAGAGGGTTCTGAGACGTCGGAAAGAAGAGAAATGGAGAAAATACATTGATTAGAGTGGAAGACTAACGAGGAAATTTCAAATGGTAGGTGAAGAAAAAGGTGCGAGTTGAAATCCGCAAGAGACAGAACAAGTGGGAAGAGGAAGCGCAGAAATAAAGTCGGATGTTGAAGGTCTTGATAAAAGGGAGAATATGAGGGAGAATGGGACAGAGAATAAATATACTTTATAGACGGCGTGAAGACATGTTACAAAGAACTAATGAAGGAAATAATGTTGGATAATCAAGAGGAATTGCTCTACTTGCGTAGAAGATAATAGACGTAGGGACCATCCATAACCTACCTCTAATAGAATACACGTATCTTAAATAAATTAACTCTCTGTTATTTCAAAATAAATTGCCATTATAAGGATGTGAAACGTTTTAAAAAAACTATGTAACCTAGACAAGCCAGGTAACAAAATCTTACTTGAAAGCAGCCGGAAATAGTTAACTGTTCGTCTCTATCAAAAATTGAACAAAGCCTTACACAACAGTCCCTTGCAGTTACCCAGTCAGCAAAATCAATCTACGAGCAAATTCACACCTTTATAATCTCATTGCTTAATTTACGCAATCATTTAGAGGGTCCTGCAGTCCTGGAAGTGTTATTCAGGTAAATAACGCCATCTTCCCTACAAAGTGTAGCGGTTAAGAGTTTCACCTTAGGTTCTGAGTTAGTCGATGTGATTGTCGGAGGTATCCGAGTTTAATGTCCAGAATGGCAAATTGTACAGCCTCAGGGGTACCAAAATCCACGAGTGATGTACCCCGAAAGCAAAAAATCTTCAAATGTATTATGAACAGGAGTCATGATGAATATAAAATAAAGAATAAAAATACCTTAATTTTCAAGTAAATATATGTTCGAGATAGGTACGTGAAACCTCGGGAGTGGGAAAGGAAATACCATCTTCTTCAAAATCGAAACTATTATTTCATTCCCATTTTTATCCGAATATTTAGTCTCTAACAAATCCGGACTCCTTACTAACTGGTGCATTCTTTCACTGAGAATTATCTGACTGGATCGGCTTGGCTGATTGAAAGAGAAAGTCGAGCATTATACATGACATTTCACGACCGGAACCTACATATTTCCACGCACTACATGAGCTCTATATAATTCGATTCTTTTTGATATCCAATGTTTTGAATCTTTCTTTAATCAAAGATAAGGAATAATTTTTATTCCCTCTCATGAAACGTTAAATTCCCGGAATCCGTAGATTTATAACTAATTTCTTAGACAAAGTGATAGTTATGCCGTTATAGAGGACTTCTTATAATAACTGTCGACCATATATTTTATCATTTCAGCAGTTGGCACTCAAATGTTGACTTTTAATTTTTGTATTTACTTCTGTGAATCGGGCTTTTAAGGGGCTCCTAGAATGGTTATATCGGATCGTAAACTCAGCAATAAAAATTCAACTAGGATGATGTCAAACCTCAATATACAACCCAGAGTTAGATTCCAATCCAAGGCATTAACGCTACGAAAGGACCAATAAAAAATATGGAGGCTGTAATATTGAGGCTTTAATAAAACGTGAAAATAAAATGCCTATTTCATAGACCTTCTAAAAATAGCCATAGACCTATTCTAGATTTTAGCTCAAATAAAAAAATCTATGATCTAACCTATCAAACTTTTACCAATATCCGAACAAAAATTCCGTTTATCAATTAATGAAAACCCATTACTGTATATAAAACTGATTTTAGCGGACAATATTATTCAATTCCCATAAAAATGAGAATATTCACTCACAGCCTTTTCAATCAATCTGAAACTTTTCAATTAGTATTTTCAGTTAGCTTTTTAGTTAATATCCTTGTGTTCGTTGAACTCGTCAATGCTGATTATCAGTATCATTAATCAACGGTCTAATTTTAAGTAAAGGATGTAGTTACAATGGTAAGTTTTTTTTACCGCTTCTGCTGGTTAAGTTCTCCCAGCATTCGTATTCAAACTTTCCTTTACTCCAGGCGCGTATTTAGATGCTTAACGAGCTCCAAAGTTTTCAATGCAGAATAAAAACATGAAATAGCGAGTGGAAAACCGATTGAATGCGTTGAAAGCTTCTTTAGCAGTGATTTGTGCGCGTGAATGCTGCAAAATTGACATCACCATTCCGAAATCGCTCGAATTTAATAAAATGTTAAAGTAAACCTTCCAATCATTTCCTGGAGATTGTTCCAGTTGCAGCTCGCTTTTCATTGAATACGTGTAGCAGAAAGGAATATAGTACATTGGTGTAATGATTTATTTTTAATTATTGAGAAGCATAAGTTGTCTACATGCTCCCTTGCGTCTTATTAAGGACAAACACCAAATGATTTGCATGCATCCTTAATGACACACTCCACTTCTATTCTCTTCAGTTTAAGCCTATTAGTGCTCTTTAAGCAACAATACCATATAATTACGATCTTTTAATATTAGCTACGGGAAACGTATGAGAAAAGACTGAGACCTAAATCTGTCACGTATCAAATGCACAACGTCGAGTATTGAGTAAATAGATACCCCCTCTCTCGGAGGAACTTGCCCCAACATATCAACCAGCCCTTAACAGTTTCAGAGAAATCTTTCATGTCACGTGAGGGAGCCATCTCTCTCCTCCCAAATTTAATAAACCGCTTTACTACTAGAAGCAAATTCTATGACTTCCCACCCAAAGGGCCCGGGTACGAATCCCGGCGGCTTTGAATATTTTTCAGTTGTATCTCTATCCCTACTTGAGGTGCTTAGTGGAGGGCACTTTGAGTGAGTACGCCGTCCGTCGGGTGGGACGTTAAGCTGCCGACCTCTTGGCGCCTTTCGTTAATAGTAGGCTAATGCCAACGCCGGGTTTCTCTCCACCCTTGATCCTTTCCTGTCCATTCCTATGGCGCGAATGACCTTAGCTGTCGGTCGCCTCCCCTAAATACTGCTACTACTTCTAATTTTCATTTAATACGTGTCATCTAGCATTTACTCGTATTGCATACAATATTGTCTAGCATATCATTAACCATTATTCACTTTTGATGCCAAACAGGTTTTATTATACCAACCAGCAACACTTTGTGGAAACACATTTAAAAATTCTCAAACTTTGATGAAAATATAAACAATTATTAATATCCTTAAATTCAACGTCATCGCATTGTGATAGCAAGCATGCACTGGCAAAATAGCAACATGGTAATGCCAATGTATTAGCAATGGAGGGTTTATACTGGAACAGAAATCGCGGCAGCCAAGGGTGAGGGGAGTCGTATCTGTTTACATATTCCGCGTTACACAGGAAGAAAAATTGAGAGACTCCCAGCGAACTCGATTTCAAAGTCATTTACCAGGATTCCGCCGCCCCCCCCCCCCCCGATTCCCTTCCACAGTTTATATTCCCAAGTATGCGGATAAGATAATTTATATTCGCCCCGTTTCTCAGCGGTTAGTATTCATAAATTGTGCCCGAGAGGGCGAAAGGAGGTATAAATATTGTCCAGTCTATTTTTCATATCCTAGGCTCCCCGCCGATGGCTCCAACGTCTCCCTGTCTCCTCCAGCCTCCCTTCGCATAATGGCCCATAACTCGGTAGAGACTGCCCCGTTGCCTTCCCCCTCATGGAATGCTACTCTCCCAGCCTGTCCGTCCAACTCCCCAGCATCCCCACGCCTACCCAGACATCCCTGGGGTTTTTTCCACCCGCGTCGACTCCTCAAAACCATCCACTCCCCTATCTTTTCCTTCCCTCCCCGCCAAAATCCTCGGAGACTCCCACCCTTCCTCCTCGGCGCCGCCCACCTCGTTCCTGCGGAGCCCGTCGGGAAATTTACCGCGCCCTCTCCGGGGAACACGTAGCCACTTGCTGCGGATGGGGAGGCGAGGGAATCCGGAGAAAATAAAAGGGAAATAAACAATAGGTGCACATACGCAATGTATGTAGGTATGCATGTATCGATCGCAGCGAAGCACTCGGGAGTTTTTTTTGCTCATGCGGTGAGGTAAATTGAAACAAATGCACCCGCGGAGATTATGTTTGCTCCCCTTACGCACAGCGTGGGAAAACATTGATTGCCAAGTGTGCGAGCTTGCACGTGAGTTGGTGCTTTTTTTTGTCCCTAGTCCGGCAGCGGTGGAAGTTGGCATTAGTGTCTTGGGGAGTGCCTTTCTGTACGATGCTCCCAGGGTTTCGGCTTCACCTCCACGCTACCTGTCTTCGGTAAACGTCGGTTACACCCACTGCTGAATAACATAGTAGGATGATATATGGGGAAAATCCATGGGGAGACAAAAATAGGAATATAGGAATCCATCCTTGGGGGAATATTTTTGTTAGAATTCAAAATTAACATCTATTCACCCGTCACCATTTTTTGAGTCCCTGTTTTCCATCGAGCATAAAATTATCTTATGCGAGCAACAGCAAAGGAAATTCTAAAAAGGATTAGTTATATGATGTGTGTGCATGCAGTAATCAACCCGAAGGTCGGATGGGTAAGTGATGGTAGAGTTCACCCAGTACTGAGCACGGCGGCGTGTGAAACTGACACTTCAGGGTAGGGGGGTCAGTTCCTTTCCCTGAGCCGACTGTGGTTTCCCAGGAAGATCTGGTACCCGAAATATCACAAAGCTTGGTTAAGCGGAAGGTGCCCAGAGAGGCGTGTCCAGGAATCATACCTCTAGTCAGTAAAATAATATGCTCTTTGCATGTACTTCGTTCGCACACATTTCATTTTGTTAGTACTGCAATTTCGAAACCAAAATTTTCTAGCTTTCTTCGTAATCGGTTTAATTTATTTTTTTCTGTTGATGAGAAAATAAAAACCAGTTTTTTAGAAACGATATTAGACTTCCTCACAAGCCTGCTATTGGTACTTTTGACCAATACCTTACCTATTAGTAGTAATATATATGTAGTAGAAAAGTATGCAAAAGGGATTACAAATATATATGATATGTACTTAAAGATATGTATCTGTATATGTATCTATATATATGAACATATGATGATAGGACATTAATGTTCTAATTAACCCTCTCATATTTCCTGATCTCACAAAATCCCAATGAAATACGCTTTGTACGAAAATATATTAGTGGAGCATGTACACGTGTTAACACATCTGATTTTATTGCAAAAACCCCTGAATTTGAATGAGGTCTTTTCCTACATGTGAATCAAGCAGAATGAAAAACTTTAGTGTTACCCATTTTCAAAATAGATTTAAAAACAATTTAACAATTTAAAAACAAAGAGACGTATATGCCTGGTCATAAATTGAGCTGATGGATTAATACTAATGGAGTAAACAATGGTTTGAGGTGATCTGGGTTCGGATGAAGTAAGATTCTTCGACGAAGGGGATCACCTGAGATGTCCCTTCCACGTGCAGACGTCGCAATCTGAACCTCTGTTCCTCGATCGCCGGTAATTTACCAGCTGATCATAATTACGAGTTAATTCGTATGTGAGTCGCTAGGTATTCAGCGGAAAATCAAACACTCAAGGAAAACAAAACTGTCAGTCTTCACTCACATTTTTTAGACACTTTTTTAGCCTGTGGTGGATCGCGTCCGCACACGTCGGCTTTGGGGATCGCACGGCAGGAGCTACTGTGAGTATCGCGCTGCGGGATCCGTAACAGGCACGACCAGTCATGCAGTCATCCGTATTCGCGGGTAATCGCTTCTTTTTTTATTTCCTTCATCTATACTTTCACACTCACATTATTTCATACTAATCACTTCACAGTACTCTTCTGGTCATAATGTTAGACACCTCATTTACTTTATTAATTTTTTTAGAATGAGCGACTTTGGGAGGATACAAATGACATCGATACTATTATAATGTAAGTACGCAGCATACAACAGTAGTTGTTTCAGGATTGACTTAAAGAAATAACGGAAACATTTTGGTTTACGTGTACTTTATATAGGTGTACTCAACAAATGCTACAGGTTCACCATAATTCAGTAAATACCTTCTTTCTACATTACCAGGACTCGTATTTTGGAATACCATAGTTAGATCATAATAAAACTTCATAAAACATAGGCTGAAGTAGGATCACATTTTCCAAATTTCTATGGATGGTAGAGATTTTTTGGATGTAGAGAGACCTGGATGAAATGTTAGAGATCATGAATGTTTCCCAATACGTAGCGGTACGCAATTGAAATTGTTAGGCGTTATCATTGCTCTCGAAATAAATATTTTGTTGTGAATTTTGTGAACTAAAATTTGAAAGCAACGAAGTCGCAACTGTTTTGTGTTTGACAAAGAAAAGCAACAGGAAAATTTTGTAACAGTATCACATTTATCCTTTCTAAATTCCATTGAATTCCAATTCGGAATTAGTTCACAACCGAAGTAGCCAAATATCTGCTTTCAGCCACAAGAGCTAGAAAGGACACAAAATATTGGGGAAATACCAATCTTCATTATAATTATATTTACTATATTGCTAATACCACATCATAAATTACGAACCCTGCGGGGGACACTGAGCCCATGCTGATCGCGCACTGTGTCAAAAAGTAAACAAACCAACCAGTGGTAATAACTTTTTGAATTTCTTGACAACCAACCACACTTAAAGCATGCAGATACTTGTTATGAGTGACAGGAACACTGAACTCATAGGCATGTTTTAAAACCACCATAAAATTTAGTAGATACTTCATCTATGACCGACGATCACAGTTGTTAGCCCACGAATGCGCATTCATCATGCTGCGCTGGCATAGTAGACATTTTCTTCGATTGAATGAAAACGGCAAAGTAAATCTTTCCATAATTCGGCCCCCATCGAAAATAGATCAACACATTTCACATTGACGTTAAACTCAAAAACATGGTAAAAAAATCATTTTAAGGTAAACTACTACATTTCTGCAGAAGTGTGAAAAAAATGTCCGTCAGTCGGCTTGAGGAGTTGTCACAGCCCACCGTATAAATATACTACAGGCTACTCAAAGCACATTTTCCCAACCTGAATGTATCCATATATGTATGTAATACTTCCTGGGTAGACTTGTAAGATGCCCGCATGGAGTACTCGCGATTTCTTTTATGACTTTCCACACCATTTGCCATGAGCAGGTATAGGTAATTAATGATTGTCATTAGTTCTCTGATTAACAAATTTCTCGTTGAAAATTAGATAATATTGCAAATGCCCCAAACGAAACGAAAATATTGAATTTATTACTTTTCCTAAGGGTAACTGTACAAGACATCAGGAGCAATTCTACTAAGCTAATCGAGGTAAATGTTACGGGTGGAAAACTAAGAATAGCCGAATATATATAATAAAGAAATATAAGAATAGCGGGTAGAAAAATAAGAATAATTAGGGAGCAACAGTAATAATCATATATAACCACCACCAAACTGCCACATTGAAGTTAAAGCCAGGCATACCAGTAACATGTGATTAATAGCTTGACAGGATATATCCCACACTCCCCTCGTCTTCAAGTTTAGATTTTCGTAGAAACAACCTCCCATTTACAATTGTAGCGTTCTTTTAATTTAATCTCCTAGTGAGCATAACAATTTAAATGCAGCTGCATACACTACACCAGCAAATAAATTTAAAAAGATCAATACTTAACCAAATGGAATAAACAATTTTTTTGAGAAAGAGTTAAATTGTTCAGGTATTGCAAAATAATAATTTGAAAAAGAGCATTGATGGCACTTTTCCTTTCATATTGGAAAATAATACTTTTTAATGAGTACATTAAATTCGGGCGGCTGGTAATCTCAATACAAAATGCTTTAAAACATTACTATGGATTTCATTTCTGACCTCTCAATGTCTGCCTTCTGCAGCATCATATCAACCATAAAATATTGTATTGCTTCACTTTAAGAACAATGCTTAAGATTGATAAAATAATTTACTGCTAGTATTAAATATGTACTTTCATCTATACATAATTGTTAAATCGCAAGTACGATATTTTGCCTTTAAGCCCACTAAACTGCACAAAACCGATAGAAATTAATATCACGTAAAATATTTACTCGCTCGTAGAATGTAATTTTCTTGAAGAATAATGAAAATGGTAAAAGCTAGTTGAGAGTACTTTAAACTAATAAGACGACGTCGACGGGACTAGTGTGGTAGATCGCAAGGTATTAGGGAAACCGCCATGAATGACGGTTTCCCCTGATGTAACAAATGTCACAAGTAATCTCCACAGCTCATAGCAGTAGCAAAACGTCGTGGCACTCGTTAGATCATTTACTCAGTCATTTACTCTGCTTGCTACGCAACTCTCACGTCGCTCCGTCTAGTCAAGTGACGCACAAGTTAATCTCCGTAATCCTGATAGTTATCAAAGCAGCTATTTCGTACATTGCAAGGCATCAGGGAAAGAAACAGAAATGACTGTTTCTCCTGATGTACCAAATGGAACAAGACATGGACATTCTTCTGACTTGTCATTTCTTCTCTCTGACTTGTCATTTTTCGAAAAGGATAGCCTGCATAATGGATAATATTTTCCAAACAGTGATTTCAGTTTATAAATTGTGGTCCTGAGATATCTTTATTGATAAGAGTCATAATTAAATAGTTTATGTTTTATCGATGTGAGTTCGTGTGTTTAACGGATTGAATGATATACGAGTATCGTTTGTACTCGTATGTGACCGGCTATACCTTGATGTCATAGGTTTCCCAAACATTATTAATTGTCTCGGACAACATACGTGACATTTTAATTATTACCGAAATTTTCTGAAATATCTTAGAGCAAAAGGAGTGAAAGGGCAGGCAGGTGATTAAAAGCGAATCAGGAGAAACCAAATTCAGAAACTCAGCGGGAGGGCAGTATTCAAACGTCCGACAGTATTCATGGTTTATTATGAAAGTAATGCACATGGTTTTGTTGTGACATGACTATCCATGAGAGCGTGGTAAAACCGGTCGGAGAATACGGTGGGGGGTCTGCTCTTCCAACGCAGCCGGTTGCCAGTTTGATTTTATCAGTATGAGCAAAAAGACGTACCTCCGCGTGAAGTGTGTTTTTCGACTTTGTAACACGGAGGAGCGATCCCTTGAAAAGCGGTACCCCATCAATTTTTGCGTGCAGCTTGGAAAGAATGCAACCAAAACATTCCAAATACTTTGAGAAGATTTCAAGGACGACTGTATCTCAAATGTATTATTATGTAACCTATTATATTATGTTAACTATATACTCACATATAGTACAATAGTAATATAAATATATTACTAGTATACAAGCACCGTGTACTCAAGTACCGTTGGCGTAGATACAATTTTAAAGTTATAAACATCATGTGACGGGAATCTACAGATTCCATGAAAATATCAACATTTTTTTGTTAAATTTATCTAAATTATTGTACATTTCATGTTATTTCATTGCCGGAAAACAAATTGCAAACAAAATAGATTTAAGAGACTCGTAAGTATGACTCGTTACTGACTTGATTGAGTAACCATTAGTCTACTTACTTTAAAACACACCCCTACATCTATTTGTTTTCAATATAGACGCGATCAAAGCATACCCAGTGAATACAAAAACATTTACATCACATCATTTTATTCCTTCAAATCTCTCCAGCTGGAATTTTTCCATTCAGTGGATTTTACGTAAAGCTCCACTGAGTTGTGCAAGTCGAGAGAGGAAATATTATTTTTTTTTAGAAGTTGATGCCAGATCCAGAAGTGAATCACGGATTAAAATGGATACAATGGGCGATAAAACTCTTGCCACTTCATGCGAGAATGGCAAATTCATGTATTTTAGCTGGATGGTTCCCATCACCACCATATCTAATTAAAGCTGCAGTTTTCACCCCCTGTGTCTAGCTCTCCTGTTCGAACCTAATTGAAGAGTGCATGAAAACCCTTGTTGTCATGGAAACGGGCGAGAAACGGGTCTTCATATTTAGACCGAGATCTGCCGTCGTAAAATTTATGGATGTGGTTTCCATACCGAGGGCTAAGACCTCTTATATTTTCAGGATTGTGCTTTATGAAGGGTGTCTAATGAAATTCGTTGTTAAGCCACATTTTGTTAGATTCTATAAAGTGGAATCATAACCGTTTATCGAATTGTTAATGCCCTTTACAATTACCAAAGTAAAGTACGTAATTTAATAAGTTCAACAGATTCAGGCTTAAGGTCGTGGAAGTTCTTCATAATGAATAATAATATATCATATCATAATAAATCTGTGAAAAAGTGCAAACTCTCCTTATATTCATTACGTAATTTAATGTTCATTAATGTGTTTTTAACCAAAGTTCAATTAGGTATAATATTATTTTTGCCCTCATCATGAAGATTGTTTACTACTAAAACGTGAACTTAATCAAGAAACCGTTACAACTGACTCCATTTTAAAATTTTGATTTAATGAGATCTCCAAAATATATATTTTCTTAATTTTTAAATGTTCAACAATTGTATTATAATTAAATGAATCCGAATGTTTATAAATGAATGCATATTTAGGCAAAAAAACAAGAAGTGCCTTATTGTTTTTTCGGCTTCACATGGAGAGAAAAATTATACATTTATATATATATATATATAATAAAATTGCATTTATAAAATATATACAAGTACCACTCCGTGAAATTAATACGCAGACACGTGCAGCGATCTCTTTTAGTCACGAAATATTATTTTTAGAATACCGCGTCCAGTCTTACAGAGCTTCGAGTAATATTTACATTTTTGTTTGTTTTTGAATCGATGTCTGCCTATTTTTTGAGTATTACTCCTGCAGTGATTTTATACGAGAGCACACTTTTGTTGAATGCTGGTTAAAATGTATTCACCCTGGATTATATAAATATGGTGTTTTATCTTATTCATGTGTTTTGCTTGGAAGAGAATGTGGTAAGCAATATCATTCCAGGAAAAGGTTGAATTTCTGCAAGTGGCACTGGACTTGAGTTTGGATATTTGATTTAATGATGTTTTACTTAATAGAGATTAGTTTAATAACGGATTTCTGTTGCTATAATTTTTCTGTTCAGTTTAGAACATCAGTTTATCTTTTTGGGCAGTAGAATTTTAAACATAAACATAGTAATTATTAAAACCACTATCACCTAGATAATTTACCAAAATAAATAAAAGACATCAGTTTCTGAATATGTACATTTATTAGTTGGTACCTTGAAAGGTGTGCAGAAGGGAAATAATTTAAAAGCAGAAATTTAAAACTCATTCAAATATATATCGTTGCTGAGAATTGGCTCCAATCAACAAGAATTGCCAATAGGCCAACTTCAATATCCACGCATTTCCCCATCAACGACTCATCAGATTTTTTTCCGTTCTCGCCGGAAATATTTCCAGCATCCGCATCCCTGTAAAAAAAAGTCTTATATTAGATGCCAGATCGCTATTTGAACTTTTCAAGGACATGAGCTTTCCTGTCAAGAATGTTATCGCTCCCCTTTTTACTGTGCGTGACCCGTGACCTCGAAAATTAAAGCACGGTCCGTGACGGTTTGCCTTTCGATCGTAGCCCGACTGGCCGCGAGGGAGGGAGGACGGAGAGGAGAGGTAGGGCTAGAGAGAAGTAACTCTCTGAACTCTCCGAAGCCACGTTAACGATTAAACGTGAAGCAGGGACCTGGCGAGGGCCTCTGCTTCGTAATTGTTCCTTGCACTCTAGTCTCAGGCAGAGATTCGTTCTACCGACAATGCTGGGGAGTAGAATGAAAAGGGACTTTGGAACGACCAGAGCTACCAACTGACCATTCTCCTCCTCAATAGTCACCGTTTTTAATAAGCTCGGCGTATTTTTTTCATGAGCTTCGCCATGCGTCCTCCTGGTAGACTCCCGCAGTTTTGACCCGGCAGTGTGGCTGTTATTTTTCCCCTCGTCCTCCCCGCGATCGGCAAACGTAGGTCCACTCCCCTCGTCACTTTCCTCGTCTTTCTCTCTTTCTCTCTCTCTTTCTTCTTCCCCTCCCGAAAATTCCGACCGCATGACAGGACTTCACGGCCCAGTGGAGAATCTCAAGAGTTGACAGTGCTTTAACGTTTTCCAATGTGCCGTCAACGCTGGGGGGGGGGGGTGGAAGGAGGGGAAGAAACGGTTTCGACAACGTTAGTCGCCGAGCGTTCTAGCTGTTACCGACGCGAGAAGCACTTGAATCATTGAGCCGTTAAGGCCTTCCCAGGTCGGGGAGTCGTCGAATACGGTCCTGGGCGATTTCTATCCCTCCGTAGTTTTATTCAGTGGTTAGAATTCAATTGAGACGTCAAGTACTTTTTTTCAACTCGTGCTTAGTTTACTTGAATGCGATTTCTGTTACGGCTTGTGTTTTCTCTCTATTCGTAAATGTTGATCCCTAGGATCATGCCTGATTATCTCTTCGTCGTAGTTTCTCGTTGCTCTGCATCTCGTTTTTAGTCGTTCGAAAGTGAGTGTCACATACGATTTGAAACACCTTGTTTGAACCCTCAGCAAGTCTTACTTTAGCATGAGAAGAATCGTTTATTCTTTAACATCTGTGACCATAATTTGTATAAGAGACCGAAAGCGAGTCTTACGGTATCCATATGGTTTATCTGAATAGTTACGTAATACGAGTGACTGATTCCTTCTGTATAATCTTTTTCCATTTTCTAGGTTGGACCCTGTCTTCATTTCCTATCATCACTTCACCAAATACCTTCTGTTTTCATAATCCTAGGTCACCAATGTGCCAAGTCAAACTCCTTCTTGCAAGATATACTAACAAAACTGGACTGAAAGCATCTTTACTTTTTGGAGAGATGCTTGTATGTTAACATGAAAATTTACTAAAAACTCACAAAACTAAAAAAATACTAATATCTTCTCCAATTAAATGGATAGCATTTGAATTGGAGTCGTCTGCAGCCAATTCCAACCTTCTCGAGGCACCTTGGAAGTCTTTGCGGCGGGGATTGTTATCCTTTGCCACGCCGTCCTTTTTTCTCCAAATGATGGCTTTTCACGGAAATCGTTCTTGTGCGTGCACCAAAGAAGTGCAGTCGGGCCCGAAAGGCGCCAACAGATGAGATCCCATTACGTTAACAATGCCTCTCAAAGGTTGGGACAGACTGCGGACCCAACTCTTGTCTCCCCACCTCTCTCTCTCTCTCACTCTCTGTCTCTCTCTCCCGTTCTTCGTAATTTTTGTGCCGCTCATGAACGTTAAATTTCTCTTTCTCTTTCATCTCCGACCCATCTCCCCATTCGCTTCTCCCACGACACCCTGAAACCGTCTCCCGTACCCCTCCATCCCTTCCCCTTTATTAACGTTTACCCTCCCTGACCCCTTCCTTCCGAAAGCGGGAGGTATCGCAAGGCTTTCTCCACCTTGATCCTCCCGTACACCACGACCGCTCCGCCCACCCCACTCTCACCGCCTCACCATGGAAACCTCTCCTCTTACCTCTCCGCCAACTCTTCGTCGACCGTACCAGCGAACACCACTACCGCCACTGCAACTTCGGCGGGCAACCCCCAAGCTCTGCCAAGGCGCGGCTTAAAGTCCCGTCTCCTACAATTCTCTTCGAATCGCGGGTCAGTACTCCTTTGGAAATGCATTTCTGTACGTTCTGTTCCATCCTGTCCACCCTTCCTCTTCCCCCCCTTCTGCCCTCGCTGTCGCTCTCACTCCCCCTTATCCCACTTCCTCCCCATAGCTCCACTCCTCCCGCTAATTCCCCTCACCAAAAATGAGTAACGAGATAGCCACGGTTGCATTGAGTTCAGGAAAGCCTCGTGAGGGGAGATCGCCATCCTTCAAACCCCCTTGTGCGACAAAGAAGCATCGAAATGGAGAATAAATTCTCTGGAAAATGTCAAAAACTTCATTCTCCAAAACTGACTTGTAAAGTTTATTCATGCTACGAATTCAAAAGCTTGAGATGAAGCAAGCGTGAAATAATTTCCGAGGTCCCCCATCCCCAAGGCATCTCAGACGTCAGCGCCGTCACCATTTCAATAATGCCCAAAATTGGCATGAAAGTCTCCCCGTAGGAAACCACGTCAGACGAAATCCCAGTCAATTTCATAATGGCTCAATTTTATTTTTTTTCTTATTTGGGTCTGTGTCACTAAAATTAAACACGCAAGCGTGAACACTTGTGTTCTGTCTGGAAAAACTCACTCCAATTTACCCATGTTTTTATTAACTACTTTGCCGTGGGAAAGTTATAAATAACTATTTGTTAAATTTTAATGTTTTTCAAACATCTTTAACATTGTCCCACCAGAGCAAGGTATTATTTTTCCTCATTTTTTTATATTTTACCAGATTTTTTCCTCGCATGACTGTGATGAATAACTAGTAAGTCTCCGCATTTGAAAAACATTAGCCTCGAATATTTAGTAACATACGTATTTCAGTCATACATACCAGCAAAAGGCTTCATCCAAAAATATCTTTAACAGTGTTATTAATTTCACAGTTTCATGTTGAAGTTGAACCCGGCGAAAATTTTTTTCATTATAGCTATAACGTTTATTAAAATTAAACCTCTATCGGCTTCTGGTTATCGGAACCAACCATTTGAGATCAGTTCTGATGGGCGATCCCGGATTTCCTGTACTCAATGGCAACTTTATATGCCAACCAATCATCCCTCTTCGAATACTTATCCTTCCTTTTCTTTGATTTTCCCATCAACGTTATTTTATCTTCCTCCTAAAACTTGCATTGAAATTCTTTTCACGCCATTATTTTAACTTATCCGTTATCATTTTGCTCCGTAGATTCCATATGTTCTGTTTCCCCCTATCGCTGGCTAAATACACTCCCTTATTCTATCCCATTCTCTCCTCCACCTCTCCTCGCCACGAAAACTCTGCCCAGTTTGGACCCATATCGCAACAATCGCGATTTCAAGCCAACCGGAAAGCAACCGCCGCTTGTAATTTTAACGCTCCAATTTCCTGGCTCGATTTATCCCCAGGTGGTGGTGCTCCGTTTCCGAATCAGCGGTTTTGCACTTGATGTGTCATATTTCCAAAATTCCATCGCAGCCGATCGCGAATCGATCGTCGGCTAGGATTTCCTTTTGCTGCAGAAATCTCTTCCCCCACTTCCCTTCTCCGCCGCCGTATTAAATATTTTTTATCACATTGTCAACGGTAACCTCAAATTTTCACGCAAAAATTTTAAATCGTCGCATTTAATTTTGATAGATCTTTTCCCTTCTCTTCCTCGGGATAATATGATTCTTAAGCGATTATATTCAGCTAATGTTCAAATTATTTTTTTTTATTTCCATTTTACTGAGTTTTTTTAAATTTTGAAGCAAAAAAATCATATACGTGATCGCATTATTTTTCGATAGTAACCAAATTCTTGGCTCCTGGGCATGCATACTACCTTTTTATTTCCTAATTTTTGATAAATAACTTTGTTGTACTAGGTTTCTATCAGCACTGAACAAAAAACCCTATGAAACATAGAAATTTGAAAGTAGAGCTTCTTCTAAAATAATGTTCGTTCCCATGTCAGCATGAAATATTGGAGCGAAATCGGGTATTTCATGTGTGGATTGTTTGCTCATGATTTTTATTCGACATTTAAATTGTCCTTTTCCATAAAAAACTATAAACTAAAGTAAATTTTCTAATCATATTTAATTAGCTAAGTGCATTACAGTTATCTGTGAGGTTTTTAGTTGATAGTATAATTTTTTTGCTATTTCGGTTTAACTCTAAATTCTTAAAAAATTGTTGATATGATGGGTTTTCTGTTTATATTCATAGAACACTGGTGAAAATGTTATGCATTTGAACTCACAGATGAGTTAATTCAGAATAACTTGGTAATATTTTCGCCATTGCCGTCTATAAAATTGCACGTGCCTCCTGAAACTTAACAAAGAAATGAAGCCCAACTAATTCCTGAGTCGCGCCATGAATATACTCGTAGAATATAAACTCCGCCGGAAATTAACGTCCCGAGTATCCGCGACGGGGTCGGTTCCTCAGATTGTTGCTTAGGTCCTGCATCTCTAACATACCTTCCAAATCCTTGTCACAACCTTCAACATCCATTCCTACCCAGTATAAGCTTAATGCCAATTTTAACTCGAAAAAAAATCATACCGAGTTTTTGTGTTTCATTTTTTTCTATCCTAATTACATAACGGGTTTACGAACAGTGGACTCTTGGGTGACAATTCAAAACCAACTCCCTTGCCCTTAACTTTTGATTTGTTAAGATCCCTCTTTGTCATTCTTCACCCGAATAATAGACACATTTTTTGGGCGCGTCTCAAAAGTTCGTCTCCTCTTCCTCCGGGCTATCCGGCAAAGTGAAAGTGGAAGAAATTTCACTTTTCAGCGTGCTCTATTCCTTTCGTCAAAACGTCACTCTTCAAAATTTTGAGAAAAATGAAATAAAAAATAAAGGAAAGTCAACAAAATGCAAATGCGCAGGGTTTGGAGGCTGTTCGTCGAAGTTACATGTAACTAACCCCCGCTCCCTCAAAAGCTTTTGTGCCACTGGCAAACTGTATCACAAACATTGGAATTTGGATTGTTTTCATGGAATTCCAGTTTTTCTCTCGCTGACCGCGTACGTGTTGAAAAGCGGGCCCCTATGTTTGCGTGCATTAACATTACCCTAAATTGCACTCGAGCTGAGTTGACGCTCGTTTATGACACGTGTTAGAACTGTCTTTGTCTCACACACACACTTGTTTCCCCTCTTTCCATTTGTGTAATGACACAATTTAACCCTTTGTGCTCGATACACGGCACGACCGCCGTTGACGCCAAAGTTTTCGAACAGCCTTCAAATCCTTACAAGAGGTGATCAACTAATCTCCATTGACGTTCACTGTTCGAAAACTTTGGGTATTTATTATCATTATGTAATATGTGCTTACTTTTTCTTTTGGTGATATGGTGCTAACCCTGTGGGCGGCCATCTAATATTGAGATACTTCACTTTGGGTATTTTTTCTCCACAGGTTCCCCTAACCAACATCCGTTTGTGCTCTACTCCATCCTAGTTTGTGTGTTTTCACTGATCACTTTATTGTTACTATTTTAACGGTGTTTTGCATGCTGTAGTTAACCGAAAGATTTTTTTAAGTAATCCAAATCTTATTCTCTCCAATAACATCCCTTAATTTTTGTATTGCACAAATACTTCCATGTGAATTTATTTCTCTGAGTAAGTTTATTTCTATTTTTATACAATTGTAAAAGTTAACACGCTATCTGAGTTACTGCTGCGCAAACACATTGCACAATAATTTCCATCAAGGAGCTAATGAGTATTGCGCCAAAATGATTCGTGAACTGTAGTGAATTAATTATTTTATCAACGATCGTGGCTAATCGATCAGCTAAACGTTCTTCAAACTTAGCTTATTCAAAAAGCGATGTAACTTGACATACGAAGCTCGTTTATTTTGAGTCAGCTCATTCAAAAGGATAGCGCCTGTTTAAATTAATTAGTTTTACTGAAAGGACATTTGAAAATAAGAAGTTAAAAATCTAAAATTCTGTTATTATACTTTCTGTGAGCACTTCAATTTTATTCGGAAAAAAACTCTGAAGATCTATCTAGTTTTCGGACTTTGGCATTCAAAGCTGAAAAATGCAGCTTGTAATCTCTAAATGGTTAAGCAAATGGGGAAGATATCGATCAGCAGGTTCTTTAAAGTGAAAAACATGGACTAAAGCAGAATATCTCATTCGCTGTATAGATTTAATGCAAGTTTGACTATCCCGGAGCCATTATAGTGAAACATGTATAACTCGCAGTAGTTTACATCATGAGAAGTTAATTAAGCATCGTAATATCCTAAGTATTGGTTATTTGGACGAGGGGTAATTACCGACATATTTTATGAGCCGATGCTGAGGTTTCGCGAACGGCGAAGTATGTCGATGGATACTAATAATTTCCCATGTTCCTTAAAGTTAAAAAAAAAGATATTAACTTTTTCACGTTGCGTTTTAAAAGTTTTATTTACATTAAATGTGCTCGTGTGAGCTTTTTATTTTAGAAGCTCGTTAAAAAAGTTGGGGCTCTCAAAAGGAGGCAACTTTTGGGAGCATTACCTTATGTCCATCAGTGGTTGTAACCTGCGAAACTCTACCACTAGTCTTTCTTTGTGATTTTTTTCAATATTGAGTTGACCATGAAGGAATTTGCTATTGATTATTGGTAAAATAATTTTACGTGACACAGGGATAGTGCTGAAATTTTACCTATTCAGTATTTTTGTTTTCAACATTTTTACTGAAGCCATCTATTTTATGTGTATATAGGTCGGGTAAAAATCTTTCTCTGTCTCTCTACCTCTCTCTCCTCGATATATGATTCATATTATTTGCTACAGATCTACCATCGTGATTTTAATGAATGGTCTCACATTCCCAGCATATAACCTGTAATAAATAGGAAACCTAAATGAGTATCTCAAATATTCAGAAGGCTGCTTAATTTTATAGTCCATAGCTATTTTGTACTCGTGACCTAGATACAACCTAAAACCAAGTAGCAAAGGAAAATGCTGGAAAAATGACGGAAAGTTAGAAAAGATAATTTTGTAGCCAATTCTCTAATTACGAGTACATCTTTTTCCTCAAACGAATGGGCAAGGTGAAAAAAATAAATTGTGAATCCATTCTAATAGGATAAACTGGCATCGGGTTGAGTGACCCGAGGACTTGAGATGACCGTTGATTTTTCAGCAGAGACGTCTCTCTACCCGTCCCAAAATTGTAATTGAGCGGGTAATGAAAATTTTTCTCGTCGGGAGCGCTTGTGAACAGCCTCCCTGAACAGATCGCTGAAGGCATGTCCGAAGGACGCTTTCCGAATGAGCGAACGACGAACATCTTGCTTTAAAAAAAAATAAAATGCACCGAAACATTCCGATCGTCGCCGGCGAATGACGCGCACTGGACAGGGGAGAAGGTGATCGCGCAAATTGTCTGCGACGAGACGAGATCGAAGCGGGCAATGGTTGTGTCTGGGGGGGTCGGGGAAATAGGCTTGACACACACACACACACTCGTACGCTCACATCAGCACGGCCTTCGAATCCGTCCACTGTGTTTCTCGAGAAGGGGGAAACGGGGTACTGAACGGAGAGATACCGGAAGGGGGTGGAGGTAAGGGGGACGTCCACCACGCCCCGTCTCTCCTCCTCGTCTAGCTCCCGTCCTCTCCCTCCCCACTCACCACCCGCTCTCCACTTGGGCGAGAAGAAAGAGTCCTCAAAAGAGGGCGAGAGGAAGGAGCTCCGTCCGGGAAGATGGGATGGTGTGTGTGTAGGGGGGGGGGGCTGCGGGATGGCACCCCCGTCTTTGTTTGATAAGAGGGGTAGCATGAGTGTGCGAAAGGTAGGGAAGAGGACAGGGGGAAAGAGAGACGGACCGAGCGAGGGATGTGGGGGGGGGGGAATGATGGAGGAGAAAAGTGAAGAGCGTTCGGAAAAGGAAGTAGAAGGGGGAAAGGAAAGGGTTTGGGATGGCGGCGAGGCAATGGGAGTGCCCGGGGGCGAGGGGTGGAATGAGGGATGGTGGTGAGTCTGTGGTAGAAGAGGAGAGACGACGAGTTTGGACGTGAGAGAGGTTGGAGGGAGAGGAAGAAGGTCAGCCTTGCCAATTTGGCGGTTGGCGTGCCTCTGGCTAAACTTTCCGAGGCTTTCATTCGTTTGGCACGATTAGGAAGAGCATCGCCGGTGGATTGTAGTTCGTGGCTAGTAGAAGGAATAGTTTTTAAAAATAATCCAACCAGACCGACACTTAGAATTAAGGGTTCTTTTAATTTCGTGCTCAAGTACAATGTGACAGCAAATGATCGAAAAGAACTTTTTTTAAGAATATATATTTCGATTTACCAAACTCGTCTGTTGCTCGATGCTGAGATGGTCTTCGTTATAATAATGTCGAGGGCATAGAAAAATGTTGGAGAATATTTTTTCAAACCTATCTCTCTGGACTCCTTTCCGACAAATCCACCCCATGCTTACTTTGAAGATGGGTAGCTCTTTGGAAAAGGAAAAGCACGAAGAGGGTGTGAGAAGGGGCAGCAACGATGGGGTTATCACAGCCTCTTTGGTATAGTAAAGATGTTTAGGAATTACATTTTAGCGTGGAAGTTATTTGGCGTGGCAGAAATTACGGACAAGAAGATAATATATCCTCGGCATTTGTAACTGTACTCGTTCTTTTTTAAGAAAAGTTTTAAGTAATAAAATCTCTATCTAAGACCTTAAGCCTTACCGTTTTCGTGCCCAACGACGATAGATTTGTAGGTGCGATTGTTGCTATTCTCCAGTGAGCTCTTCTAAAACCACAAATTTCTCCTTCGACCGTCTTTCAATCCATATCCGTGTTTTGACTTTGAATCTTTCGACGTCCTCGAAAGAGCAATAGCTTTCCACCGTTTTGTATTTGAATTCTCAGGCCTTTGACCCGACTCTGCCAAACTCTAGTCAAGAAAGATATACCCTTGTTGACGTGCCTACCAGACAACAGCTTCACCAGGCGTCTCCGTAAATGAGGTCAGGGCTCGTATCTCACGATCGCCGCTCCTGCTTCAACCTTGGAGGGAGAGGGCTGTGGCGCAACGCGGGGGAGGTTCAGGTACTTATTGCGGGGCACACTGAAGGAGAAATGGATGGGGCGAAGATGTTGGAGTTGAGAGGGTTCGTAGGAGGAAGGGATATTTTTGAAAGGAGGACGGGCACACAAAGGACTTCATTTTTGGCCAACTCGAGGCATGGCATTGTCCGTCCACTCACGCGTCCCTCTCTCGTGTTTGTTCGCCCACGCCACCAGCATTAAGGCATGCGAATCAAAATTTTTACCCGGGGGCGAGATCAGTACGAGAAAGATTATCACTCAAGGTCGGGAGGAAGTACTGAATAGGTATATCGTCCGAGAATAGCACCCAGCAACATACGCTCCTTCCGTCTCAACGCCCCGCCGCTGTGCGACACGTAACGAAACACCGTCTGCCTCCTTTCCCACGTGAGATGACGCAACAAAACCTCGTGTTCAACCTACGCCCACTCTATGAGAACATAAATGGCGCTTAGCGAGGTAATTTCTGGGGATTATGTTCTCCCCCTTCGATTTTCCATTTGGAAACAGATTACTTCTCCTCTTATCCGTGAGGCGGTTAATCCGTCTCATTAGCGGCGGTTAATTGAATCATGGCAACACTGAAAAAGATCTTTTTGCCAACGTTGCTCGTTATTTTGTGAACAGCCCAATTTTTTTACGCGACGGTTGATCATTCAAAACGATTTTCCATTAAAAAATCCAGATTCACCTTTTTTATATTAGTTCATAGGTGACGATGCTCCATGTGTATCTACGCTGTAAAGGTATTTTCACAATGCATTTTGGCTATCCTTCATTTTTTTAGGAACTTCCCGCAGTCATATAATATCCATTTAACTTTTATTTACTTAAGCATATCTCATGCAGGAGCCTCAAAATATAGCGACTTGCGTAAAAATGCATAATGAACTAATTAGGTTAGGCTTAACCAACTATTAAATGGTTTAATTAAATTTTCTAAACAAAGGTTCACATGCTCTTCGCAAATCTCAAGTTTATGTAGACTTTTATCAGAGTATGTGCACGCAAAATTCCGCGTGAATCGACAATTTTAATTATTGATGTTAAAAAATTGTGAATCCGCGTATTTCCTTTGATCCATTATTCCAGACTTCTGATGCAATCGAACGAGAAATTTTCGAAAGAAGGAATTTTGGAATTGCTTTAATGGCTTGTGACAAAACGCATTAAGACTGAACATGGAGAGCATGTAAGTAAACAGAGGGAAACAGCTATAAACATATGGACAAAACCTAAAATTAGTGCGAAATCAATTGGGGATGTCTCCGAGTTTATCCCTGAAATATTTTCAGCGCGCCAATTATTTCCAGCTTCAGTAAAATTTCGGTTTTCAATGAAATAATATTTCAATCGAAGACGAACAGACTCTTGGACGTATGCACAAATATTTGACTGTAAAACGGCGAAATCGAAAAAAGAACAAATAATTCTGACACCTCGGCTACAGGAAAAATAAAGAATTATTTTCTACTTGTTCGGTAGAGAGAGGGAGGAGGCTAAAGGAAATTACAAGCAAAACCCCGGTCGCTCGAGGTGAGAAAAACATGATCCCACATCGATGTTGCGAAAAATGTACTCGACGAAAGACGGCGAGTTTCGAGGCAGTAGTGTTTAGGGGACATAAGGACACGGAGAGAAGTCGAAGAGGGGGCAGAAGGGGGGGCAGAGAATGGATGGATGGGGTAGAGTCTCGATGAAGAGGCGAGAGGAGCAGAGGAGGAAAATGGATCGAGCGAAACCGGAAGGAGTTTAGCCGGAAGGAGAGGGGCGAAAGGGAAAGAAGGACGCAAAGAGGTTAGGAGGAGACCGAGAAGAGAAAAAAAAGAAGGGTTAAGAGGAGGGGGAGGAGGAGTAATAATGGCGGTGGTGGCATCGAGAGTTGGGTGAGCAGGGAGGAGAGAGAGGGAGAAAAGTCGTGCGGGAGGAATCGAGTTCGGGTGACACTAAGAAGCTTAAGAGATGAGATCGATGGAAAGAGAGAGAGGGAAGGTGGCGAGGTAAAGAAGGAGACCCGAGGGGGATTGGTCGGTTGTTATCGTTATTATTTTCTTTTTTCCGGCGTTTGCGCGTCCACGGGAGGTGGTTCCTAGAGTTTCGCGCCCGCCATTCGAACCTCCCCTTCCCCCACACCGTCCCCTCTCGAGCAATGCGTTCGGATCAATTAGCTCGCGGTCTCAACGCGTCTCCCACGGTCTCGCGAGAGAATGCAAAGGGGAACGAGAGCTCTCCGGTGCACCGGGTATTAGAAGAACGGCCGCGAACGGCAAAATGAAACTCCTGATCCGCATACGGATTTAGGTGATGGAATTAGGTCGATCCTTGGGTGCATTTAATCAAACCCTCGATGCTTTTTCGGCGTTTTTTTTAATAAAATGGTACTTTGATCCGCATTTGAAAATGGGTTTGGTTCTAGAGGGTCTAATAACTCCTCTCTCATAATTTTTTTTCGATTTAGGCGAGCTTTAATGGTATTGACTCAGATTTACTTCGGTGGCGATGTTTTATTCTTAAAAAATCTAAATAAATTTTCTGACCAAATTTCATAATAATTAGCTTAGGTGCGCAATGTATATTCTCATTAGCTCCTATGATTGTACTTGTAAAATTACATTTTAAACTGCAGAAAAACTAATAATTGGACAAATTATATAAAAAAATATTATCAAGCTAATTTCTTTTGCGTAGTGACATAACACCTTCCTATTTTTTAATCAAAGTATATTTTAAAGTGATCATTCAAGCATTTGCTTTCAAAATTACTCATATTATTAGATGAATGGAATTACTTTCTCACGACCTTGTTTATTTTTCAACTATCGCTAAAACATCTGTGCATATTTGTCTTCTTTATTTTTCTAGCACTAGATTTTATTTCAACTTTATTAATTTGCTACTTTCTTATGCAACCAATATATTTCTTAATTGAACACAAATTTTTGTTCTCACTAATTATTGTGTATCGATGCCTGGTGTGGGATCGAAATCTTGCTCTTATTTATATGAAACCTCACCTGAGCTTTCTGAAAAATTGAAGCGATTTTTTCATTCTAATGTACCTGCTGGTAATTTTTTAAGCTTCCAAGTCAAAAAAGTAGTTCATTTTCTCAGGTAAATTTAACTTTTATGGTAAAAATTCCTTACTATTTTATAATCACAACAAAAGCAGCAATTATTCCGAAGTACATTTTTCGTGAGCCCCGATATTTCCAATATGTAGTATTTTTTCTTAGCGCTAAGTAGATAAAAACTTGTTTGAACTAAAAGTTTGTTTCATTTTATACCCTCCTTCCTCCTTACCTTAACCATTATCGATTTTATCTGGGTTATATCCTTTCTTTGCCATCAAATCCCTAATCCTTCCCACTTTCCTTCTTTTAATCTTCCTTCCTCTACACCTTCTCTCATTTCAGGTATGTCTTCACAATTGTCAGTTACTTAATCGGCGTCTTCATTTTTGCAACCATTGTGGGTGAGTATTTTCTATTCAATTTCAAAAAGAATATAATACTATATCTGAAAATATGCGTTAATGCTACTAATACAGTATCAATTATCTTAATCATACTAAATGTATGTTTCAAAAATAATGTAATGATATTCAAAAGACTGTATTTTATTGACGGCTATTTTTTTGTTTTAAATTATTTCATTAACCAAACCAAGCGGCAGGTCACTTTGCCATGGCGTCAAACTGTAGAGAAAAGCAACCCATAAGCAAAGTAAAAATTTATCAGCAGGAAAATAATAATAATAATAATGCTATCATTGCACAAATATGGTCAAATTCTATTTTGACTAAACTTAAATCCATTCATAATTTCATAAAATGGATGACTCATTTTAATGTGTTTTTTTTTACCGTGTAGGTCAAGTTGGAAATGTGATAACCAACCGCAATGCCAATCGACTGGAATTCGAACGCCTCTTGGTAAGATTTGTTGAAAATATATCATTAGCAGTATCTTACCGATTAATGTATATTTTGTAGTGATTCACGGATTATACCAGCTACACTTTTAAATCGTTATTTATCACCATGAAATTACACTTTACGAGTACACTTATACCATATCTCAACTTCAAATACTTGTTCTCTTCATTCCCTCAAAAAATGCGCTAAACCTTCCCCTCCTTACCTCGATTATCCCTCCATCATAGTCTCCATTCAATTTCCACTCAATATACCTGTAGTCCCATTTTATGACCTCCTTAAGAATTCTCCCAACAACTTTCTCTCTTCCTTTTTCGTACCTATCACTTCTCCGTTTATTATCCTTGCCGTCTACTTCAAATTTCCCATTCTTCAAATTTTGCATCCCACATTTCAAAAGCCTCAAACCTACGGCAATCATCTTGCTCCAAAGACCAAGTTTCCGTGCTGCACAAAACCACGCTACATATTAAAGTTTTCATCTCTTTCATATCTTTACTTTTGCATGGTCCTTGTCAGTTTCTTCTTCGTAAAATCACCCTTGCCACATAAACTTCTTTTAATGTCCTTATCATGTGGCTTTTTTAATCCAAAACTGTTTCAAGCTATGAGCATTGTTTTATTGCTGTATTCTATGCCTTCCAAATTTAATTTTTAACTTAATATTCCTATTTCCAAAACTCATAACCTTTGTTTTTCTATCATTGTTTCTCATACCAACTGTGTTGTATATGAGACTAGAACCCGGAATGAACGAGGTGAGCAATAAGGGATATGTTCTGAAACGAGATTGATTGATATGATTTTTACGTTTAACAAAAATCAAATATCAGTGTATGATACGGAAAAATCCCTCTTAATTGATGATATCTCTTAATAAAATCCTCGCTAGTGGTGACTGAGAGTGGGCATCCAAGAAAACGATTTTAAGAGGTTTCACCGACGTGAGAATGCTCACAGGTTATCAGGGGATTATGAGAATTACTCCTATTCACTACTAGTTTTTCGACATGAGATGAGCACTCATTCTCTCGCCCACATTTTCATAATCAACTCTCCCTTTCCCTGTATACAACAATATACCTATCACTATTTCTATTCCCTATATTTTTTATACATAATAACAAAAAAATATAATAAATATTATATATATAAACCATAAACACAGTAATCAACCCGAAGGTCGGTATAGTAGGTGATGGTAGAGCTCACCCATGTACCAAGCCCGACGGCGTGTGGATAATCACACATCAGGGTAGGGGGGCCAGTTCCTTTCCCTGCGCCGGTTATGGTTTCCCAGGAAGATCTGGTACCCGAAAAATCAACTAGCTTGGGTGGAGCTGCAGGTGCCCAGAGTGCCTTGCCCGGGAATCGAACCCTCCGGTCAGTAGTCCAACACTCTACCCACTAGACCACCGCGACCCGCATATATATATATATATATGTCATGCTAAAATTTTTTTACAATAGCTGCATTTTAAAATGACTAAAAAGGAAGACTAAGACTCTCAAAAATACACATTTTTTAAAGAAATTTCATTATATCATCGAACTAATTATACGAAATATTATATTTATTATTACGCGATCCATGTATACTAACTCGTATACATGGATCGCGATAGCCCAGGGGTAGAACGTTGAACCGGAGAGCTCGGGCACGCCTCTCTGGGCACCCTCATCAACTAATCTTTGCGATTCAGACCTGGGAAACCATATCTGGCACAGGAAAAGGAACTGACCCCCCTATTCTGATGTGTGAATTTCGCACGCCGTCAGGCTAAGTGCTGGATGAACTCCACCCTCAACTAACAAACCAACCTTCGGGATGTTTACTGTGGTTTTATATATAATTATATGCATAAATATATTATGTATAAAAAAATGCGCGCATGTGTGTGTGGTAATATATGTATGTGTGTATATATATGTATACACACATACACACACACACATATATATATATATATATATATATATATATATATATATATATATATATATATATATATATATATATCGATGATGCGGAAGTACTCACGAGAGCAATATAACTTTTGGACGGCACAATAGAACACAGAATAAAACAGATAACACGTAAAAGGACACTCACACTGTAGATGATTTAAGCTTTCGGCCTACTCCGAGGCCTTCTTCAGGTCAGACTCTGAGAGAGTCAGTGTCTGACCTGAAGAAGGCCTCGGAGTAGGCCGAAAGCTTAAATCATCTACAGTGTGAGTGTCCTTTTACGTGTTATCTGTTTTATTCTGTGTTCTATTGTGCCGTCCAAAAGTTATATTGCTCTCGTGAGTACTTCCGCATCATCGATATATATATATATATATATATATATATATATATATATATATATATGTGTGTGTATGTATATATAGAGTCATATCTTATCTTCCGAAGAAGACGGAGCTCAAGTCCGTCGAAATTATCAAGATATTATTGTGAGTGTTCTTTTTATGTGTTCTCGTGCTGTGTGTTACTGTCTAAGTTTTATATATATATATATATATATATATATATATATATATATATATATATATATATATATATATATATGTGTGTGTGTGTGTGTGTGTGTGTGTGTGTGTGTGTGTATATATAATTTGTTTATTTTCATTCACGTAGTAACTGCGATCCTCAGAACAATATATTGTAAATTTCCATAGTCGTGCGTCATAGTTTTTCTTTATGTATATTTAACTTCTATTGGACCTCTTGTTGATTAAACGATGTTTATGGACCTTCGGTGTCAATATATGAAGTCATTTTAACTATTTACATCCAATTATTTAAATTACAAGCTAGCAAAGGTGTTCATATTTTTGTATTTCAAGTGTAGCTTCCACTTCACATCCGCTGTCAGCTAAAAAGTGCTTAAGTCCTTTGCCGTCAAATATTCCAATGGTGAATCTCAAGTTGGTTGGTTGGCTAGTGCTGGCATTATTACAAGCTCTTTTATCCAGATAAAATTTTATGTTTTGATAATCATCGTATTTTACGGCTATTAGGACGCACCCTCATTTCAGTAGGGGGACACAAAAGAAAATAATTTTAACAGTCATTGCGAAAACGCAACACCCTACCAACTTAAGTTAAAGTGTCTTTTCGTTCTTACGTATCTGAAAAGCCAAATAGATGGTTCATCACCAAATAAAATGCAATCAAATTCGTACGATATCTCGCTCGCACTTTTTTTGTCATCGCAGAAGCGAGCAACACGATATTCTCATCACATAATAGCGATGATATAGATAATAATAATCCTAACTACAGCATTTTTCATTTGAATAATAAATATAGTATATGCGTAAATATAATGACCTAAATATATTGGACCCAAAATAGGTAGCTCTAACTGTGGAAAAATAAACATCAGTATATAACCTTGACCCATTGAGTTTGAACCTTCACTTACGATATAAGATGGCGATTTTTAGCCATAATTTTGGAAGAAAAAGTTCGTCATATGTGTCGACAGTCATTCATATTTTATAATATTTTTTCACTATTTTATTTCAGGATGGCGCTAAGACATACATGAGGCACCATAAAGTTCCTGGAGATATGAAGCGTCGCGTCCTACGATGGTATGACTATTCATGGTCAAGGTAAGAATTATGTTCCATTATTCCATTCCTTTTTAGAGAAAATTATAGAGATTTATTTTTAGAGAATTTTTCCATTCTTAGAATCCTATATTTATGTAGAACCTGTTATAGAACATGCTATAAGGATGTACTAAAAATACTCTAAGGCCATTTCAATCACACAATGCAACATATGTAAGCAACAGTCTGGATACTAAATCACAATAATGCACCGAAACAGTCCAGGTCTTGCTGCATATGACTTTTTTTTGTTCCTTTATCTAGAGTAACGCCTTCGCGGTAAGCATCTTTCATCATCAGAATTGGGCGTAGACGAATTGAACACACTCGTATTTCAACTTGCAAGTGCAATTGTAAAACTTGCGACTCAGTAATTCAGTCATATCGATTAAACTTATTCCACATATGCATTAAGTTAACGGTTTACACACCCAAGTGTGCTTGTAATAAATTTATAATCGCTCTTTACTGGAAATCCCACGCATTTATATTATGCAGTAATATCAGGTTAATATCTTTCATTCGAACTTCATTTTCTTAGGTTTAAATCTAATAATCAGAGACTGTGGTTCAATTAGCACTAATAGATTTTGCACTAATATTTATTGATTAGATCCCATTTCATGGAACGATCCATTATTTTAATCTACTTCCCTTATTTCCAATGCGTGAAAACACAGGAATTCGATCTAGTATTTGGGTGTATAGCCACATCAATTTACCGCAATCAAAAAGAAAACTATTGTCTGCGAGGATTATACGTAAATAACGTACTATCTTTTTAATATTTATTTTACTTTTAGCAAGCAAGTCATTGCGTAATGACATCTCTCCACCAATAATGTGAAAACGAGAGAAAACAAAAGTCAAAAAACCAATAAGGCTGAATATTAACTACTTGAGGCACATTTTAATAACTCAGCCGGTCACTTTAAATGGCTTTTGTATGTAAATTGGGGGCATGATCCATAAGTGAATAAAAAATTATCTTTGCCTCAGGGTTATTCTTCGTCATCTCCGTGTGATAATGTAGAAATAATTATATTTAAACATCAACCGTAATGGAGAAGGAATAAGAAAGCAAAAAGGAATAATAAAACATTCGTTCAAGTTCGTCTCCTGCTTTTTTCCAGAAACTCACAGATTACCTTAAACCACATAAAAGCTCCATTGATAGAACTTAGTGCTTATAAAATAACTCTTATGCGAAAACTCTCGCCGAGTCTCTCGCCTCTTTCTTAGTCCAAGATCTATTTTCTTCGAACCGTCGCTGACTTCTATAAATCAGAAAAAAAATACCCTGAAGCCTCCTCATCCAAAAATCACTTAGCCGATAGACGTTATCTGGGATAAATATTAAGTAGGTTATTATCTTTCTTCTTCATTAATACTCCAGAATTCAATCCACATTTCTTATTTATTTTCATGCATTTAAGAAGTTATGCATTTTACACGCATATTTGATTCTAATCTAATGTTTAAACTAAAGTCTCAAAGATTTTATCATGAAGGATTCATGAGAATTACCTTCGCGTAGGTTGATTGTCACACATTTGTGAAACAATCAACTTCCGCGACTGTAATTCCCGGCACCAGCATGGATCCTACATTAGATAGACGTCGTGGAAGCCTTAGGATCAATGTTATCATAAAATTGAAATATTTAAACCTATTTCTCCCGGTCTCTCTCTTTACTGATAACCCAGAGTTTAAGAGTGTGAGAAACGGCTTGGGGTGTGAAGGGTAGTGTGCGAGGTGATGTAGTGATTACCATATCATTGATTCATACGATTTTCCCTTTAAGTAACCTGGCATGTATGTTACTATTCATAACAACTCACTCTCGGTTCCGCTTTGCTAGATCGCCATAAAATCGAGTATTAAATCACATCTAGCATCCTGCTAGCTATGCAATTTTATGTACATAAAAGAGTGAATACAGTATACGTTTTAGGATATAGTGCAACTCATGCAAGAGATTACCAAAATTTCAACAACACCCTATTTCTAGACCGTTCAGTAAATATCGAGCGGAGCGGTTAAAACACAGAGTCGAATATAGTTCTGAAGAATGCATCCATATAATTTTATTTGATAGACTTAGACACGTTTAGAAGACAAAATATTTTTATATTACCCATAGACCATTCATTTGGATATCTACAAATTGTGACTACTATGATATTTTATTGATTTTTAATTGATATCTCTTGAATTATGGGGTTTTTGTTATTGTTTTTTGACAAATTCTTTTTATTTTATCAATTGAAGGGGAAGGATTCAAGGTGGCGGTGACATTAACACGGCCTTGGGACTCCTTCCAGACAAACTGAAGACAGAGCTGGCCCTTCACGTCAACTTGAGTGTGTTAAAAAAGGTAAATTCTTAATGATAAAATATCCATAAATGATAATGATCAAGAGCTATCATTCTTCTTAGAAATACCACACTATATTTCAGGAATATTTCTTTTTTATTTCATCATTCTTACTCGTATTTGTAGTTGTATCATAGTGAGTCATTAAAGTATTATAATATTTGGTCACTTTAGGCAATATAATTTGTCTTCATGGCTCCCATGGGCAAAAGTCCAGAAATTTTTAGTAGAAAATCATCAAATTCAGTGTGCATCAATTTATTTTAAAAGATTTTTTAAAGTAAGTGTAATTAAAGTTGCAGGATATCCATAAATGTGTGTTGATAATTTCGAACATTTTATTTTAGTATTTAACTATATTTTTTAATGTCTGTGGAAAATTACAAACTCCTTTAATATGGGCATTACACAATTCCACTTAGTGAGGCCTGAAAGCATAAATAATATATTTATAAATAGTTTTAAAAAGATATGGTTTGATATTTATTTAAGTTATGATAATATTTTTTGTAAGTTTAGTACATTACAATGTTTTCCATGAGTGGATTATTTTAGCATTGCATCAGCAAGAACATTCCATGTTAGTATGATATCCATCAGCATGCAGAGAGAGGCTTTTTGGAAGGAGTACGTTCTATAATTACCATGTTAAATCAACGTTTGCTCATTTGTTCCCAGTTTACTGAGTTTTTACAACTAATATCAAAGTGTACAATATGCATTCCTCCCAGAAAAAGGCTGACAATGCATGATTATGTCGAAGAAATTAACTATGAGTCTTAAGGAATAATGTGTGAAGGGGGTTTCATTAGTGGAAGGTCTATTTGTTTAGTTTTAATCAAGGTCAAACTCCAATCATAAATGGTTTTCCTTCAGCAATGCTGAAATCGATAGGAAACAGTTTTGAAAATAGCAGACCTCCTGTTAGTGTTAAGGCTGCACCTCACTACTATAAAGTGGTCATCTCAACTGAAATAGGTATTGGTACAATCACTAAGCAGCCAACATCAGTGCGCAATAAGAAGTAGGCTCAGAGAATGGTATTATTGACCAGAGGAAACAAATCTGAACTGAAAGACCCTCCAGCTACATTTCTCCAATCTGGCAATTGTCAGGCAAGTATGCTATCAATAAGTTCCACACTGCATTGTCTTTTACGTTTAGCATAAACCCCTTTTGTATTATGTTGACTCAAATTAATTTTTTTCTCTTGGATAAATAATGACTCTTTTCTCCTCTGTTTTTCATGTTTAACCTATATTGTCCTATACTGGTCAAATGAAACCTGTAAATTTGATGTAGGACATGAATGGGCTCCAAAGAATGGAACAACAGGCAACTTTCTCTATTAAAATAACTTTAGTGTCTACGCATTTCAATTCCCAATCACCAGTGGTAGATTGAAGCTTACTAAAAATTGTCGACCTATGGGCAAGAAGTAAAAAACTGGTCCTAGGAAATCGAGACTTAACTCAATAAAAAGTAAGAATATTACTACTTTGCTAGATGGCTATTATTAATAATGAATATTTCTGGTAAAATTTATTCCTTCGAAACTTATTTAATTTTTAATGAAGGCATTTAAAATTGCCTAAGTAGTATTCTAACTAATTCATTTTCAACAATTTACATTTCAAAACGTCAAAATCCCACTTTTCCTGATGATTTTCATTTTCTTGCAGATATAATTCATCATAGAAGCATCCCTGGAGAGGATATAAATAATATGAGTGCAATGTAAAAGCTTACCTGTTGAAAATATGGAAAATAAGTATTTTTGTTGAATAAAGAAAAGTTGGGATTACACTGCTATTCTTTTCTCTATCAAATCTTACCATTTTTCAGAAATAATATGCTATTGTACAGTCACTATTTTGTTAACCATGTACCACAGTAACCTTATCTAGCTCCTTCTCAGCAGGTCTTTTGTACTAATAATTTAGGGAAGCATATTCAAGTAAATAAAAGTTAGTTATTGATAAAAATAACTTTAAGAAAAATATTTTAAGATCACAATGGAGATAAGATGATCTTGAGTACTCTATCGAACAAATAGTGTTTATTAGTTAATCAAATATCATTTCTATGCTTATGTCTGCTCATGTACTCATTGTAGATGCATTGATTAGATAATTGTAAGCTAATATTATTAAAGCCTATAGAGTTTTGTACCTATGAGGTCCAACCAGTCTTATTCATTTCTTAATGTCAGGTGTAAAAAAAACTTTTAAAAATTTAAACTCATTAACACATTCAGTAATCTCCATTTAATTTAGCATTTCTTTTAAATGTCAAAAAATGAATCATTATTGTAAAAATATTTTTTGGCTTGCGTAGAAATAGAGAATAACTTACTTTAACTAATTTGATGCATTTTAGTACCTAATTTCATTAATTTTAAGTGAATATCTGTTAGATTTAGTAATCAGATAATGAGATGTGCATTAGTTCTGATGTTTACTGTTTCTTGGTATTTCCTCAAAGAGATGTATTCTCATTTCAGCTGATACCTCTGAAAGAAGCCTACTTTGCATATCGTTTGATGAAATAAATGGGTGTCCACTTAAATAAAGTGATGCTCACATGGAAGTCTACAGTGCCTTCCAATAAAAATAGTGAAATTGCAATATATTATAATGATGAATGTCATTATATTGAAATACTTTTGTGGACTTTTACACATGGGTGGTCAGAAATGTTTAGTTATGGTTAGCATATTTGGACAATCAAAATTGCTCATTTATAATGAGACTGAGTGTTTCTATGAAATTCACAGGTTACCATTTTTCAAGAATGCCAACCAGAGTTTCTCCATGACTTAGTTCTCAAGATGAAAGCATATATTTTTACTCCAGGAGATCTCATTTGCCGAAAAGGAGAAGTGGCCAGGGAGATGTTTATCATTGCAGATGGCATCCTTGAAGTCATGAGGTAATACACATGATGAAAAAATGAATCATATCAAGTACCATGAGATACATCTGGTAACCTTGCATGAGCAATATTGTGGATTTTTCTTGCTGTAGGGATTTTGGGATATTTGATAAGGTGAATTAATCTCATTGTATTGTGTTGTAAAATCAACCTTTCTTTAATTGAAAATATTAGTCAACATCACAAGAAAAAAGAGACCAGTGAATCAATTTAGCTAAGTGCTCATTAAAACCACTATGTTATTAATCATCTCAGGAAAGCATCTTATCTCATTGAAATCTTGCTGTGTCATTTCACCAAATGAAACGTTATATATTGACAATAATATGCATGTTTAACTCATGGTTAAGAAACTATTCATCGAGAGGTTAGTGCAAATGAGAGCTTGATCATAGAATGATTTTTATCCATATTTTGCAGTGAAACCGGAAGGGTTTTGACAACAATGAAAGCAGGAGACTTCTTCGGAGAAATTGGAATCCTCAACCTAGATGGCCTTAACAAGTGAGTTCATTCATTCAGGCATCGTTATATATTCCTTTGTTGTGATATAAACTGCAGAAAAATTTTTGTGGTTCCAAATATAAGGGCAAATTGGTAGTATCTCAATACGAAGTGTATTTCACTGTGATGAAATAAAAATTTTATAGTTTTTTAATGCTCATAATAATGAATAATGTGTTTAAATCTTTTTAACATTAATATCCCTGATGAAATGTGAGATGACAGGATTTATTTTATGAATAGTATCCTTCCTTCAGCTCCAGCTTTTATCTGTAACTTAATATAAAATTCAAGTAAGGCTAATTGTATAAACAGTATAATAGAGTGAAATTATATAAAAATATTAGTAGAAAAGTATCTTACATTACAATTTAAGATTTAAACTACAGCATACACTTTCGGCATTGTATCCTTAAACCATTTTATGACTATCGATTGCAGAACTTTTTTAAAATTCAATCACAACTGACTGAAACTGAAAATGAGGTGCAAATTAATATTGATATTCATTAATTGATAAAGTTTAACATAACATAAAGCTTTTATGCATTATGTTACTAAAAATATTATGACATAGGTCATAGAATTTTATTCTTAAAAGGATCACAGCTAATGCTTTTTCAAAGCATTAGATCCATAACTCCCACTGAATTATCTACTCAACATTGAAATTTATTCTTGCCTCTGACTGACTGTTTCATTGCCTTTTCTTTCAGTAATTAAATTATTGTCTAGCAAATGTCTGCCCCATTTATGTACTATATTTAAATACTATCCATTCAAATCACTTAACCATGAGGAAACAGTCTAACTAATTAGGTACTTTGTTAATTTTTTTATTCTCATCTTATGGCTTTTTTCTCCACCCAATTTCCAGGCGAACAGCAGATGTGAGATCAGTCGGATACTCGGAGCTCTTCAGCTTATCCAGAGAGGATGTATTAGCTGCAATGAAAGATTATCCAGAAGCACAGGTCAAACAATAATTTTAACACCTCTAATTTTATCAACTTTTGCCTCATTCTTACATTGTAATTTTCTATCCCATATAAACAGCATTAGCCCCTTCTGACAGAAGATGTATTAAAAGAGATTTCAACCCAATAAAAACATGAGATTATTAAAAAAATTGGAATTTCTGAGGTGGTAATTCAATAAAATTATTTCTTGGAAGTCGATTCTTAAATACCATTGACTCTTTTACATGTTTCTTGCAAAATTGATAATACTCAGAGAAGCATTGTTACTAAATTTGAAGTAAGAAAATCCCCAATCAATTGCTGAAAGTCAATGTGTATTGACATTTTTCCCTGTAGATGAGCATAAACAGAGATAATTTTCCGGCATTTGCATTCAGGCTACATGGTGTCAAACCCAAGAAAGTCACAGAAAGTACATCTAGCTCCATACTCCCTGTTACTAAGGTCCAAATAAAAATAAGTATGGGGCTGTCACACATATCATAAATTTCTAATGATATCATGACCTCCCCATAGTCACAGTTTTGACATTTTGGAAGGGTTTATGTGTTCTGTTTAATCCCTAGAGCTGGTCTTGGCAAGAGTAATAATGATTGCTCCTAGTAGAGGCACCCTTGCTAGACAAATTGAAGGCCAAGAGATTGACAATTTCATAAGGGTTCGGGTTAGAATGAAACATGCCAATGAGTCCTGGCAGCCATGTGACTCAATCCCCTTGTGAAGGTGCTATGCTAGATGAGGGTCATGGGATGGATACAGTCAAAGAATGACCAGAAGATTTCAAAAATGGTATTATGAAATCTGCAAATGAAAAACTTTGGAATAGTAAAATGGGAAAAATATCCATGAAATTTAACTATCCATAGCATACATTAACATATACATTAGCAGCTTCACTCAAATTGCATGAATATTTTTGGTTAGCACATCTTCTAGGAAAATCACAGATAGCTCAGGGAAAAGATCTGACCCTTCTACCTAGAATATGTGGACTCTTCAAGCCATATGGGGCTTAGTATCAGGTGAGCTGTACCCTGCTCTATTTATCCAACCTTTGAGTTGATTATTGTGGTGTATACAGGCAAGATTAGGAAGATAAATGAAAAGAGGAAATTGATGAATATAAAATTACTGAGAATATGGCACAGAGTTCAATGTTAAATTAAGGTGATGCATTAATAATGAAAAGAAAATAAACATAGAGGAGAAAGTAGTGCAAGAATTTGGAGAGAGTATTGAGACAGAGTTTTTTGGTGAGCTAGATGGGAAGATGAAACATCTGTCAAGAAGTAAGAAAATGAATGAAAAATACCAGAGATATAACAGGGAAGATATCAAGTGCTGTAGAAGAGATTCAGTCAAAATGAAAAAAGAATATGTAGAGTAGATTAATGGAAAATATTACTTCAGTAAGTTTAGATATAGAAAGGAATATAATATGCATGAAGATAGTTCAAGTCTGAGCAAACTTAATAGTGAGATAGAGAAGGCATTAAAGGAATTTGAAACAAACTAAGTGGTAGGGTTAGATGATATTTCTGCAGAACCACTCAAGGGTTTTGGAAAGAATAGAATGGAAAAGATTTTATGGAAAGAATGGTTTGTGGCATCACTTTGTGGAAGTGATTCATATCAGAAAAGAAAATACTTTGTTCTTCCATGTAAGTTTTATTATGCACGACCTAGGTTTTGAATTACAAACTCATCATCAGGTGAAGTACAGAAGAGATCCAGCTTAATAAACTAGACAGAGAAGAGGAGGGGGAGGTGCTGGTAGGGTGGAAGGAGGGGAAAGAGAAGGGAAACTGGTATGTACGTATGGGGGAGGTGGTTGGGTATGGCATCAGGGGGGAAGAGGGGCTGTGAAACAGAAGGAGATCCAGGAGGGGGAACTGGGAGGAATACATCAGGTCATTAACCAATATACCCTAAAATGAGTGTTCTTGGAAATTTCCAAACATTCCAAGGCATCTAACCTTAAACCTTTCTTCTCCAAATGTAAAATCTCAGGAACAAAGTCACTTGTGTGGTTATTGTGCACCAAATCAAATTCTTCTTTTACAAATGTTTTACCTAATGATAATTGAAATTACAGTTGTACATGGAGCCATAAAAAAGGGATTATTTAGAATAAATAATCCATGAAGTTCACAATTATAACCTCTGCCTAAGTAATTTAGAACAATTTTCTGATTACTGACAAAAAAAAGCACTGAGGAAAGATTAGAATATTTTTAATATCTCCTTATAGCATTTTATATGATCATTTGAATTAGCAAGTTCCTGTGATTTTCCAAAAAAATTGACACTGGTGTATGTAATGAAATCCTTTTTAAAAAAGTAATTCCATTTTCCAAAATACAATAACATTATAAAACCCGCATTTCCCATTCTTTTTATGTTTGTATATTTTTGATTGTAAATTCTCCTCTATCACTGACAGAGAATGTCAAGCTTAACTTAAGAAACTCAGCTTAACTCAGCAAAATCAACAAAAATATGATTTGAAATATGTTTCCGTGTTCCATTTGTTGATTCTCATTTTCTCATCTCACCAAAAGGAGATACTCCAGGCACTTGGAAGAAAGCGACTGATGGAAGCAAGGAATTCTGGGGCTCGCGGAGGCAGCCGGAAAGGCATCTCTAGAAGCAGTACCAAAGCACCCAGCACTCCATCACCAGCCTCCACCAAGAGTTCTCCACCAGCCCTCGGAAAAGGTCACTCCAAGGATGAAATCCAGATAGAGAATGAAAAGGTAAATTTAATGAGAGATTCTTCCTATTTTTAACCTTCGATTTTCCAAAATTAAGTAGTGAAATATTCCTCTTATTAGCTGGAGTATGAATTGGCACTGAACATTTGTCTTAACTCTAACAAAATACAAGGATAGCTTGTCTCTGCATTTCTGGGCTCTTAATGTGCATTGGTTGTCCTTTGGTGACAACAGTTTTGCTAGCCATCCGGCCTGCATCTTTATACAAGTCATAATAACAAACCAAGGCCCTAGGTATCATTAGAGTTCATACAGGCTTTCTTTACTCCTCAGAGAGTAATAATTAAGCTGAGTGATAAGAGCATTAAGGATGTGCTCATGAGCAAAGAGTTCTAGGCTAATCTAATCTAAAATTTGAAATTGCTATGGATGTTTGCTTTAGGAGAAAACTCCAGGAATGCAGTGGCAGGAATCAACATCTTCATCATCACCTGCTCTACTTGCTGGAACACCAGGTGAAAACACTGGTGAAGCTGATGGTGCTATAACAGGGAAAAAAATAGTTGAACGGCTCAAGAGTGATGTCATGGGGTTGAGGGAAGTACTGCGAAAGAGCAAGAGAATTGCCACAAGGTAAGAAGATTTCATGAGAAATTTTTCAAATGCTGTTGTATTTTTTATGTATTCATGCTTGCAGTGGAGTTGTAACTATTTTGCTAAGAATACCTTGAAATGAAACCTGCTAATGCATGAGGTTAATGCATGCTTCTGTTACTTCAGTGCATGATTCTCTTATATCATGAAACTCTAAACAAGTAGTCCGCCAAAAGTTTGAAATGTTTGTACTCGTCAATGACAACTGTAAGTGGATCATTTTCTAAATTCCCAATGTTTTCTCTTTCCCAGTTATTTCATATGTAATATTTAGATATAGAATTTAAGAATGCATATATTTTCTCCTTTTCCATGCACTTAGTTTCACTAATTATCCACATATCTAGAAATTATGCCAGAAAGATGTATTATCAGCAATGGTTTCATTGGTACTCCGTATTTTCGAAAATCATTCTGTAAAATTGCCTTGAATAGCTATCACATTTTGTCAGTAGCTTTTTTATTCATCTCAGGCTACAGAGGTCTTCATAAATCAGTATATATTCAAAGGATAAATCTAGATTAGTGGGTAGTAGCTATCAGTCTTCTTCTTGATTTGTCCCCTGAAATATATTTACCATATATTCATATACATGTATAATATACATATTATAAAGTTGGCAGAACAAAGATAGATTAATTGTTTAAGAGTGATGAAAATTTCAGACTATTATAGTGTGAATTCTGACACCACCACATTGAAATACCACCAGCTCTATCTGCTTTTTAAAACTTGTTAAGTCTTATTCCAACTTATTCCAATTCATAAAAACATCGCTTCAATCTTGTGTATGCATTAAGTATTATACTTTTAATTTAATTATTTTTGTAAATAAGCACTGTTATCCAAATTAAAGTTAAATAGATATGAAATGACTCAGTGGTTTATAATTTAATATCATTATTCAAAAAGCCAAACTAATGTAATAGTGAAGCACAATTTCACCAAGTAAAATTAAAATTAAACTTGTAATGCAGAAAAATTAAGTGTTTCCCCTTCTTTTACATTAAGATTAGTGACAGCTTCAAAAATCTTTTGTTAATTTTATATTTGATATAAATCTTAATACATAACTCAGTACACGTACTTAATATGATTCATATACCGTAAGTACTGAAGAATTTGCTGAAAATGCAAATGGAGCTAAATGATTAACAAAGCATGGTGGCTCTATGAATCAGATTACACCCTGATGTAATATTATTCATAGAGCTTCCATACTCTCTATCTAATAAGTATATCCGAGTATATTAATACTGACATGATTAAACTGTAAGGTATCTAGAGAATTAAAGCCATACCATTTGAAGTATGAGTATTGCCAGTGATTTAAGTACATAACCTGCTTCTTCTGAATCTGAAACTATTAAGAGATACTGCTAATTATACAAATATGTAGTTCATATATACAATTTTCAAAACTATATGAATACAAGATCATAGTTTACTGCCAACACTACCATCATCTCCAGGTCAGAATAGATTGTTGATATTTACTTGAAGATCTTTCTATTTGTAGCATGTCTAATAGATGTCTTAAGATGTCATGAGAGATGTCTTGAAAGTATTACATTCAAGACAGCTTCTTCCAAGAGCACGAAGATTTATGTGCATAAATTTCTGTATTGAGGTTACTTGAATATTCATAATTTACTAGTTCCTTTTTAATTCTACTATTTACATAACTGTAATTTTTAATGAAGCAATATTGTTTTCTCCAGGGAACTTAGTAGTGTGGTTCTAACCATATGTAATAAGAAGTAGATGACTTTTCAACATGTTCAGACACCTTTGACCTAGGGCAAGATCAAAGATCTTCATTATGAGCAGAGATTGACTATATCACCATCACCTACACAATAGAGAACAAATAATTTTATATTACATATAATTAGTACGAAACACTGAACGATAGGTTGCGGGAGAGAGACTGATAGAATTCTGCAAGGAGAAAAATATGGTAGTGGTAAATACCATCTTCGATCAACATCCAAGAAGAATATACACATGGAAGATGCCTGGAGACAAGACACAATACCAAGTTGACTACATCCTTATCAGGAAGAGATATAAGAACCAAGTTAAGAATTGTAAGAGTTACCCCTGCACAGATATAAATAGCAATCACAACCTGGTTATCATGGATAGTAGACTGTGATACAAGAAGATGAAGAAAGTGGCATAACAACCCAGATGGAACACAAAGATACTGGAAGAAAAGAGTGCAAGAGAAAAATTCACCACGACCATGGAAAAGGAAGTAAAAAGAAATAAGGATAATACCAGCACTGATGGCCGATGGAAAGAAATGAAGTACATGAATATAATTACCAAAGTGGCTGATGAGCCCTTTGTGAATAAGGCAGAAATATCTAAGAAGTCATGGATAACAGCTCAAATAAGAGGTCTCATAGGTGAAAGAATAAAATACAAGAATCCAAGAAATGAGAGTAAAAAACATCTCTATAAACAGTTGTGGAACCAGATCATACAAGAGTGCAAGAAGACAAAGGAAGAATGGATAGAAAGCTGCTGCAAGGAAATTAATTACGACATGAAAAAGGGAAATAGCAAGATGGCTTATAAACTAGTGAAGAGGCAATTCAATGAAATAAAAACAAAATCGCAAAACATCCGAGCCACTAATGGAAAAATACTAATAGACAATTGGGAATAGATGGAAACAATACCTTAAAGTTCTCTATCAAGCTCCCAAACCACTAGAAGGTTGCTTAATTAAAGATGAGAGCATGATAGGTAAATACGATCGGGGTCAGCAGATATTAACAAGCAAATTTGAGATAACGATTTGACAAAGTAAACAGAGAAATAATCAAGGCACTCAGGGTCAAAGCGAAGGATGCCCTCTATGGAATAAAATCAATGATAGCTATGACAGTGGAAAGATACCACAAAACTTTGAGAAAAGTATAATGATTGTAATACTGAAGAAACCAAAAACAAATAAATCCAAAGAACACAGAATATTGAGCCTGGTGACTCAAGCGTTAAAAATCCTTGCTTGGATAACTACCCAAAGAATAGAAGGAAGGATAGAAGAAAACCAATTCAGATTAGAAGAGCAGAAGAGGATAGGACCATATGGAGAACTCTACAGCAAAGAAGAAATAGATGGATTGGACACGCATTGAGGCACAATGGATTGATTAGGAATATAACAGAAAGAAAAATAGAAGGGAAGATTCCATGAGGAAGACCAAAAGACATGTATTTTGGACAAATTAAGGACATAAAACAGGGAAGGTATCAAGGATTGAGGAAATTGACATTCAATAGAGTAGAATGGAGGGCTACAGTAAACCATTCCTAGGATTGAAATACTGATGATGATGATGATGAATGCATTCTCTCTTTTTAAATTTTGTACTCTGATGTACAATGATTAATAGAGTTACCATGCATCTTGGGAGCTGAGTCACAAGATTTATGATTGCAAGAAAGGTCATATAGTGAGTAGAGATAGGGATAGCGAAGAAAAAGCTTATACTTTGATACCTAATATATTCTTGATTACCAAAACAAAATTGTACTCTTCTGCAAGAGAAAATATTTCAAGTTTCAATGACTTAGAATAGTCGTGACTCCTTCTCTATGCTCAAATATTTGTTTTCACAATTGTACTTCTAGGTATGTAACAGCTTCAATTGTTTATCTGCATGCAATGTTAACAACCAATTACCTTTAGCTGTATTAGATACTAACAACTGATATATGAAAGTACAGCTTAATTGCTTCATGCCAAATCACCAATTTATAACTGAATGCTTAGAAGCTCATTCTTAAAACCCTAATTGAGTCAAACATTTATTACTGCTAAGCTTTCATTCTTTTGATGCATGAATCTTCTGTAGGTATTTTTTCAATATATCAAATATAGCACAATTTTTTCCTGTCTAATGTGCTGTATTTCTGTTAAGGTATCCAATGAGGAACCAAGATAACATTTAAATAATATTTAGTCATGTAATTTTGCAGGTTTCAACTCATTGTTAAACATTTCTATTTTTTTAAATAGAAGCCTCCTTTAATTCTAGCAGTTAATCTAATTAAAAATTCCTAAAATACTCTCTTGTTCTTCTAAACACAGCACATTAAATAAATGAGTAAGTGTAATATCTCAACTTTTAACATACAGCTGTAGGGGGTTTCTAGCCTGAATTAAATTGCATTAACACTTGCAAAAAAATTACATTTTAAAAGCATAGAAAAATGATGCAAGCATGATATATATTTCTCTTTTTCACATGTATCATATTGTATCATCAAATTTCATTATTTATAAGATCTCAAAATTATAAAATCAAGTTTTCATGGTCTACAGTTAGTATCATCAAATTGTTGGTAGGTATTTTGTTGGTCATGGCATGCAATAATCATGCCTACTAAATAATATGCTCTGAAAGAATTAAGTGTTGATTTTAAAGAGTGTGATACAAAAAGAGACCTAATTATACACCAAAATATGATAATACAATATATGTATTTCAAATTAATTTCTGTTCAAACTTATGTCATAATACTACACCCCTTAGTTGCTCAGTCAGCCAAGGGGTTACAAGCATTGCTGAGTGAATTGGAGGTTCAGTGCGATATATATGGAATGAGAATAAATATTTTAATAAAAAAAGGCTTATGCAATTTTCCAGAAAAAAAAGGCTAAGCTAAACATTAAAATAGGAGGGGAAAAAATAGAGCAGGTAGAACAGTTTACGTATCTTGGAAGTGTTTTGGACCAATGCTGTCAAAGTAGTAGGGACACAAGGAGAAGAATTGCACTAGGCAACGAGGCTTTTACAAGGAGGGAGTTGATGATGGGGACGTTGAGTAGGAAGGTTAAAAAAAGACTCGTAAAAACTTTGATATGGAGCGTAACTATATATGGCGTGGAAACGTGGTTGCTGAAGCAGGAGGATAGACGTAGATTGGAGGCTTTTGAAATGTGGGTGTGGATAAGAATGGAGAAGGTGAAGTGGACCGAAAGGAAAACAAATGAGGAAGTACTAGGGATGGTGGGTGAGGAGAGGGGTTTGTTGGGAGATATCCTATGGAGGCAGGAAAAATGGATGAAAGGCGTATTGAGCGGCAGTGAGATGTTGAAGAAGGTAATAGAGGGGAGAATGTTAGGCAAACGAGGAAAGGGCAGGAACAGGATAGGGATGTTGGTTGGGATGAAGGGAGGAAGGAAGTACACAGAGATGAAGGGAGACCTAATGTAGAGTAGGTTGCTGGATTGTATTTCATTTGGAGTCGCAAGTTAATTGTGGAATAGTTGTGTCCATCCAAAAACCTACCTTAACCGATAGATTACCTAATAATAATAAACTACCTACAGAGGATTATGTACATACAATAGGGTAGCATATATTTGCCAAAATACAGCTTTTTAAAGATATTAAGAGTAATATAGGCATGTGTTTATGTGTTTTATGATTTCTCTGTCTTTGCTAAATATTACAAACTGCAACTTTCTGTCAAAATACCAAGTGAATGGCAATTCATAACCTATGAATTGTTGAAATAGTTGTTATGGTTCTTAGGTTTTCTGAATTTTTTGTACATATATTTAGTAATTTTATATTCATGATTTGCAGCTTAGATTAAATAGACCTAGTTACTTAATAAATGTAATTAATTATTTACACAAAACGATTACAAATCAACAATATACATTGGTAGGGATTTCCTTTATTACAGGTTTGCTACAGTTAGGTACCACCATAAGCAAAAGTAAATTTAGTGCCTCCCCACTGGTCATCAGATTTTCCAAGTTAGAATTATTCAGTTAAGTTAGCACAAACTAGTAGAGAGCAATTAGGTAAATTAGAAGATTCGGTTGGTTGAATGAGGGTGGAATGAAAGGATAATAGTATGTTGAAGAGAGTGAATCAGAAGGTTGTTCTGATGTTTTGGAAAATCAAATCATGTTGCAATAAAGACAAGATTTGATGAATACTATGTCACCAATGGGGCCTTAACTGAGTTTGCAGTTGTGTGAAAATAATTCAGATTAAAGTAGGAGAATTAATTAGGTGAATTTATTATCTTACTGCAATCATCACCACTTAAAATAAAATTGTCAGGCATTCAGCCAACGATAGATGACTATGGTGAAAGTACTCAGACATTAGCATACATTTTTACTCAGTGTGTATATACCATGGAGGCACCATTTTTTATTTGTATTAGATGTTATCTCATTTTCTTTTTTATTTATGGTATTAATTTGCAGTGAACTTTCATTTACGGAATGTCTTTGCTTAGAAAATGTTTTTGCAGCTTTCCTTGGCAACAAGAAATGATTTGTTAACATTTAAATGAAATAATTTCTTTGATAGACATATATACATTAAATATTTTGCCATAAATGTTAAATTTGGCCTCTTCCCAGAAAGTTTTCATAAAAAAAGATTAATTGTGATTGAATTTAAAGTCATGAACACATATGAACACTGATTGATCTTAGTTGTTGCATGAAAAATAGGCTTTTGAACAATATTTGGAATATAAATAAAGTAAATTGAGCATTAATATGGGGAAAGTTAAATATGAAAGTGTTCATTTCAATTTCTTTGTTTATTAAACACTTCAAGAGTGAAGTCAGAAATTACCATTGTGGATTTCTTTTAAAAAAGTTTGCATTTATCAAAACTACCAAACTGCAGCTCACAAGGACATTTGTATTCTCTAACATTCAGAGTATTTGTTTTCTTCTCTCTCTCAAGTAGTTGTCAGGTTAGTTTGTCACATTATGACATGAGTTGTAAGTTGAGGACAGTCTGCAATAAGTAGTATTTAGATTTGCTTTACCCCTAATGGTGTAGTTTTGAATGTGAGATCTCAATTGAGAAGTTTCTAGATTAATTTTCACATAAATCAGAGCCTTAAAGACATATAAACTAAATACAGTCATGATTTCATACCTAAAAAAAGCAGTTAGGAATCACATGGTGGTATATTAGCAAGAGAGCAAATAGCTCTCTTATGTAATAGTGAGTTTGTTTCCATTTCAGTTATTTTTAATTTAGGACTGTATACAATATGCTGGGTTTTTTCAGTATTTAAAGTTGAATGATTAATCAAACCATTTATTAGCCTGCCTTTAGGATCATGCCATTGTATCTTCTAGATGCTGACATTTTTGTACTGATGTGGTGTTGGTATATAAAACAGATTAAGATATCATGTTACAGAGCAAATCATTATTCATTATGATGAAAAGCACTGGGCCAAGTGCAGAGTTCTATGGGACACCACATTTTACTTTAAAAGCTACAGATCGACAGCCATATAGTTCAACCAAATTGGTGGCAATCATCCAAATATGACTTCAATAGTTCCAGTGTAACTCCTTTGACAACATAATGTTTTAGCCTTGACAGTAATATGGAATGATTAAAACAAGCCTTACTAAGGTGACATAGTGCCACAGAGACTGATTCCTTCTCTTCAAATGCATTAATGACATAATTAACTATGGACTCTGCAGCCATTTTTATAGATTTCCCAAATTAAAAGCCATACTGTGATTTGGAAAACATTATATGAATAAAAAAATTGTATGCTCGACCTGTCATTATAGCTTCAAAAATGTTACCAAAAACAGGGGCTACGGAAATGGGGTAGTAGATAGTTAAATCATCTGTCCTGATTGGTATGAAAATATGAATGAGGTAGTAGTTAGTTAAATCATCTTTATCACCTCTCTTTTAGACAGGTACTGTTTTGGAATATTTTAGAGCTGTTAGAAAATCTCCTATCTCAAAACATAAGTTAATTAACATAGTTAATGGTTCCGTAATGAATATAATATCAAATGGATTAAAAAATTCCATTTGAAATTAAATTATTTGGAGGAAGATTTTGCTGCATTTTGCCAATATTGGTAACATCAACTTTTTCAGAAAACATTTTGTCTTCAACAGCTTTTAAGAAAAAATTGTTTATGGTATCTGGGGTAAAAAGAATATATTCTTTTATTTTACCACGACCAACATCCCCATGCTGCCTTTTATCAATTTTTTGCTATGTAAATAAAATCCTTATATGCTTTATTTTTTGCACACCTAATTCAGTTATAACAATATCTTTTGTATTTCAAGTAAGCCTCTTTGTCATTCAGGCTTCCACTGGTTTTGTAAGAGTAGTAGTCACTAAGTAAATTATTTCTAAGAGCTAATAACTCCTCAGAATACTACAGTTAATTTTTTTTGTTTTAGTGAGCATACAGTTCAGTATATTTTTAGGAAATCAATCTTCAAAAATGTCTAGGAAATCACCTAAAAAACTTGGAAAACCAAGTTGCTAGACAAAGCCTGTGCAAATAACATGCCAATTGATACACGATAGAAGCAGTTTGAAACTCTCTGAACCTTCCACTGTTATGGGCCAAAGAGTTATGGTTTTACTTCTATTTAAGAATTTTGTTGGAGTTATTTGAGTCTTAAAAGTTAAGCTTATATGTTGATAGTCAGACAGGAGGTGGTCAATAACACTGATACTCTTCAGTTCAGGACCACAATCGGTAATAATACAATCTAGGCTGACAGAAAATCGAGTAGGCTACTTGATTCCCAGAATAAATTTTTTAGAAAGTGAAATATTTTCAAGAATCAAACAATCACTAGTTTTTGGTATTCTATCAATACATGTTGAGATCACCACAAAATGTGATATTGGCTTCCAGAGTGAAGAAAAGGGATATTAGTCCACTTGATCATGGATTGTTCAAATACACCATTAGGGGAGAGTTACACAGAAGCAATTATCAGAATCAGGGCCTTCAACATGATCACAGAAATTTCAAAGTGCAATTCAATACAGAATTTGCCAAAATCAATTACTTTAAAAGCCATACCTCTCAAGGCATAAATACCATCATTTTTGGATACAGACTGGCAATAGAATGATGCGACGCTAAAATCGCTAATTTTATCTGGCCAATATTGTGTAAATTGAAAACAAAGTCACAAGTATGTAGGTTATGTTGTTAGCAATCAAGGTGACTTTTAATCATAGCCCAGTCCAATTAAATCTATGAATATGCTTACTTAGCAATGGAACAAATACTGGTGAAAGTGGTCCATCCGCTTACCAGAACTATTTTATTAATCAAGCACATATGAATGTAATTTAAGTTTCTTTATTAAAATTTCACATCAATTTGTAGATAATACTTAAATTAATTTTTATCAGTTATATTTTAGTATTATGAGAGCCATAAAAATGAATGGTAACAACATATGTATCTTAAGAAGAAAGTGGAGCACATTGGACTTAGTGTTTAGTCCATGCATCCTCCCTTTATCCAGAACAGAATGTAATGTGATTGTTGACATCATTATTTAATTCTTTTGAATGTATTCTTCAATGTGGACTTTGGCTTATATCAGTGAATATTGTAGCTCAAGTCAAAATAAATCCGTTGTTACCAATCATGGGCAGGCCTGATGGAAACTACTGACTTTCAAAGTTAATTTGATTGGGGAGAAGGTGTCTTGACCATATCAAAGTGTTGAAGAATGTCTGTAATACCTCTTTAACTTCACTGCTTCAGACAGAGCGCAAAGGCTTTGGGTGAACAAATTTAAGAGCTAAAAATGGTCACAATAGACCAACTATCATTCTACTAACTTTCATTTATTAGTTTCTTTTTGTAAAACATTATGGCAAAATGGTTTTTGAAAGTCAATGGTTTGTCATTTAAATTGTATTTTCTTCCTTAAAATATTGGAACTGTTGAAACACTACTTAAAAATTGTCATTACTGCACTGAATATCTTATAGATGTCAATAAGGATTTTGAACAGTGTTGGATTCATATTATTGATGAAAGGATACTTCTGTTGCATGGGTTCTGTAATATCAACTTGACTTGTCTCCAGCCATATCAGCCTGATTATGCAACTAGTTTGAGGCATAGTTCAATTTATTCTCTCTATAAAGATAGGAATTTTAAATGACACAATTTAAAATGTAAAACTGCTTTTTATGGTGCATAAAAGTAACTGTAGCCCATTTAAATGGGAAATCTTTTTCTATGGACAAAACCAAAATCTCAAGCCAAAACACGCCCTTCGATGTGACTTTTATATGGAGTTGATTATTTAAAATGGGAAGAAGATTAAGGGGGAAAGAAGAATAAGAGGGAAAGAGGGAGAATTAGGAGCATGAGTAGGAAGAAAAAAGGAGAAGATACTAAACAAAGGATAGCAATCACTTATTAAAATAAAGTTGTTATTTTAAATTAAGTTACTGGTGGTTTGCCATAGATTCTGGATCTTCTTTAAGATGCCATTAGACCAGCATATTAGTTAATGGATGGGTTAAGGCTCCTTAGTCTAGTTAGCCTTCCCCATACCCCCTTCTTGGGTGACAATACTAGCAACATTCATGCACTCAACATGCTGATTTTAGACAGCCTAAATAGGGCTGCCCCTCTCTCTCTCTCTCTATCTCATTGCCCACCACTACTTAATGGGATATGTCATATATGGGTGAGCTATCTGAGTGGACATGAGCACATTTGTAGCTTCCTACAAGTTGCAAGTTCCTACCATGCAAAAATTTATATGCATAATCATGTACATAAATGAATTTGAGGATGACTCTTTGAAGTTATTCTTTTTTTGGCCAATTTTTGTGAAGTTTTTGAGTAGGATGAGGCTCACATCCTTAATGAACACTTCATTTGTCCATCTATATTATATTTGTATCCTGTTATAGAAGAACATTACAATATAAATTAAGTGGATACACAATTAATAATTCCTTTAATCATTATTTTCATAAAGTGATGCTTATCTTTGCCCATTGCACAATTTTTATGGCACATACATTCACTTTAATATCCTAATTTATTTTACAACATAAACAATGATTTATTAAAAAGCAGTAAGTATTTCTGTATTAAAGCATTAAGTACTCACTTTTGGAATTGATGGAATACAATACCTTGAGGAGAAATAAGATTAATCTATTGAATGAATGATTCGGAAATCAAATTTTTGTATACAACATTCTGCAGTACTTGGATAAAAAATTAAGGTCCTGCCTATTATCTAGCAAGCAACATTTATCTATCAAGCTTGTTGCTTCATTTCATTTAGCATTTAAGGAGAATTATTGTTACTGAGAAATTATATGTTAAATAATTGCTGACTTCAAACTTTATCTTCTAAGATATATCTTTAGTTTTGTAGAAAATATATGTACCTCTAGACAGCGAGTGAAATCTGAAGGAAATGTCTCATTTACAAATGCACTAATCAAAAAGGATGAGACATGGAATCAGAATTATCTATTACCTGCGTATGTGAAAAAGGTATATATACATTTGAGTCCATATATGGATTTGTATATATGTATATGTGTACATAAACATGTACACCGATTAATCATAACTATTTTCCCACTAAACAATAGTGTTTAGTGGGAAGGGTTCAAGAGTGTCCATATTGTAAGTAAATATTTAATTAGAAGGTAGTATCTGAACTAGAATGTGGTAGTCATTGTTCTGTATTGTATTTGTATATAAGCTTGAATTGAAATTATGAATGCAAATATCTAAATTAGTGTACATAACATATTCATACACGTATGCATAAATGTTTGTTGGGAATGCCTGCAAACAAATAGTATATATGTACATGTTTGTGTGCACTAGCATGGGTAAACATATTTTATTTTTCATATACCCTAGGGCAGATTTAGAAAAGTGGTCATTTAAAATAGGAAACGATTGGAATTTTTTCTAATTTATAAGAGAAAAAAATTTTAATTTGTCAATTTCTTACATTTCTGCTCATAAATTATTTATTTTATATCTTCCTTGCACAATGCAACCTTTCAGGAAACTTTCGGATACACACAAGTGCCTTTTTATTTTACTACAGTCAATTTCTTATTTTATCAACCAGGTGATCATATTGCCATCTCATTTGCAGCATGTAGGGAAGTTCTAGGGAGTTTGTCATGCACAAATAATGGTGCTGAGATTCATCCCAAGGTTCCAGAAAGCTGGCTGAATTCTGAAATGCAGCAGGATCTCTCTGTACATTTTGTTTAGAATACAATAAATTTTTGAAATGATGAACTTAGCCAAGATGCTTGTGTTTCCCTTGACAAATGGAAACTCACATTATAATTTCATGCATCCTTAAAAATGTAATGCACTGGCAGAAACAATTGAACATGGAGTGAACTTTGCCATGCTTATTTGCATTACATTCATTACCACTGAGTTATTTTCCAGGCATAGCTAAACATTGTGTATTATACAAACAATATGTACTTGTTGTACCAAATGGATCAAACAGAAGGAATCAGTAAGTTCACTTTGTGATATTTACATATCATGATTATTCCTATGGCATGGATTAATATTTTAACACAAGAGACCCACTGTACATAAATTCATTCCCCTGTGTCATCATTCCCCAGAAGGCTTTGATCAAATAGAAAATGTTTCCTCATGGTTAAAATGATCACTTTATAGGTGCTGTCTTATTGGGATACTGAAAAATATATATATTTTCAGCCCAACTAATGTATATACATGATGCACAGTGTTCAGGCAAGTGTGTGTGTATATATGTAGATATTTTCATACATGGATTTGGATATAGAGAAAATGGATTGGAACACATATAAAACACAAACACCCTATCCCTTTTATTAATATCTATATCAATGTATGAATATTTGTTTGCCAAATGGCAGGCTTTTATGTTTGAATGTATGTATGTGCATATATGTATGTGAGTGTATGTATATATATATATATATATATATATATATATATATATATATATATATATATATATATATATATATATATATATATATATATATAAAACTTAGACAGTAACACACAGCACGAGAACACATAAAAAGAACACTCACAATAATATCTTGATAATTTCGAGGGACTCGAGCTCCGTCTTCTTCGGAAGATAAGATGTGACTGAGCATCAGCTCAGTCGATAAGATAAGATAAGATATGACTAAGCATCAGCTTCGGAAGATAAGATATGACCTCAGTCATATCTTATCTTCCGAAGAAGATGGAGCTCGAGTCCGTCGAAATTATCAAGATATTATTGTGAGTGTTCTTTTTATGTGTTCTCGTGCTGTGTCTTACTGTCTAAGTTTTTTATTCAACACTTCCGTGTTACTTAAGAAATCATATATATATATATATATATATATATATATATATATATATATATATATATATATATATATATATATATATATATATATATATATATATATACATACATACATACACATATATATAGATATATATATATATACATACAGACATATACACATATATGTGTGTGTGTATACACACACACATATAATCTGTGTAATATGTGTAATGTGTAATATAATATATATAATCTTGAAAATGACACTCTCCGGCGACACACAAACACTCAGATAATAAATATTCCACACACAGAAACATAAAAGATGGACACTTACAGTAGATATTGACGTTTTGAGAGCACCGCTGTTGTCATCAGAATCCATATATATATATATATATATATATATATATATATATATATATATATATATATATATATATATATATATATATATATATATATATATTCATTCAAACAGAAATAGGTATAAGGAAAGGGGATAGGAAAACACATAAAAGGCGAAGACAGGACATGTGGGGAAGGCGGTTTTTGAGCAGATCACAAAAGTAAAAATATTTCCCTATCCGGGATTTGAACCACGGAAATGGAAAATGGAAATGGAAACGGGAAATGTGCACTCACACTTAGTATATATATATATATACTAAGTGTGAGTGCACATTTCCCGTTGGGTTTCACAGATATTTTAATGAGGTACCTGCATAAATTATAATTTTATTCCATCTGTATTATTTAGATGTCTAAGTCAGCTTAATTATTTGGAGCTGTATTCATCAAATAAAATATGCAAAATGCTGAAACTTATAAATTTCACATAAAGTCAAGATAATTACAGTAGAGTACAGTAAAGCAGAGCATGGATCCATAGTAATCCACCAGCAAAAAATGAAACATGACAGATGATGGATTTATGTAAATTCTAGGCTATAATGGCTTTATTTTCCCAAGCATTTTAGATAAAAGCCTCCTATGTATCCTTTAGTAAATTATTTAAAATTTTCTTTGGTGAAATCTTCCATTCCATTTAATCTTTCAAATAATCTCACCAAGTTAAAATTACTGCTTGTTAATAATTTGCAGTCCCCTTCCCTCATATTTATGCAGATAAAAACCAAGAGTGAATGTTTATATTAATGTAATATTGTCACTTGAAGCAGTCATGTCAATTGAGTCTGACATTGATTCTTCAAATAAATAAATAAATATATATATATATATATATATATATATATATATATATATATATATATATATATATATCATAAAATATTGTGTTAATTGGCCAAAATTGATAAGCTAATCAATTGAAAATCAGCCCCATTGATTTTGACTTTTGTCATAGAATAAGGAAAGTTATAGTGAACTATCTGACAGATGCTAATTGCAGCCTAATTAGGCACTAACTCTCTTATTTTATCATCCATAAGGAACCATAAGTAAGATTTGTCAAAGTTAAAAGAATGTACACAGTTTCTCTCTTGGGTCTTCTTAATTTAGAGACAAGCTTAGGACAACTCATTGTGACATTGTTGTATTCTTTTAAGTTACATATATGAGTGTGGCAGGATAAACTTTAATGGTGGATTAAATGCTGCTGGACACTAGCACTGTGACAGGACAGGTGGGAACAGGATTTTGAGGTCAAGAGAAGAATGCCCACTGCTATGAACATGAGATGATTCCCTGACTGGATGGCTGAATGTTTGATAATCATTGATCTACTGTAGCACTACTAATTTTCACATGCTTATAACCTTCCACAAACATTTATGGTTATACTTCCTGACACATTAGATTCAAATATTAATATTATTAATATCACTCAATTAGGTTGATAAATATGCATCAAAAGTTATATTACCATATTTACTCAGAAAAAGCCAATTTTTCCTAAATTTGATAATAAAGTATTAACGGTTAGCCCAGTACTTAAGTATATATCTTCAATTTTGATTTGGTAAACAGGGAACTGCTGTTAATTAACCATATAATTAACACTTTTAGGATAAAATTAAATTAATAAAAAACAATGAATTATGTGCCCTGTTTTCATGCCAATTTATATTATTTTCATCATTGTCAAAATGTGAATTTAGAAATAAGCACTAATAATGAAATATTCATTATTAAAAGTTACTAATTTGCTCTTGAATTTATGATTCGGATCTTTTATGCGGATGGGGTCAATTTTCAAGTAGATTGAAATGTTGTCTTATTTAAGTTTTAACCAAAGCTTCACAATATTTTTTTTGGGAAGAAGTCTCCAAAAATTCAAATCATAATTTATAGCCTGAAAATATGTACCTACTTGAGTCCATAGCTCATAACCTTGACATAATGCTTACATTACCATTTCACTGTAGCTAATGTTGTGCAGAACCTTGTAAAAACGTATTGTAATGTAATGTCCAATGCATCTTCCCCAGGCACCAAGATATGCATTGCTTCCAAAAACATTGTTTTCAATGGTAGTGTTTGTTTACCCTTTGTTGTCACGTCGCAAAGCCTATAACACAGATGTAGAAAACTTGCAGCACACAGTTCATTCCTTGCAAAATCACAAAGAGGCAAGGGAGTTGAATTATCTTTTTCAATATGCTTCTAATATGACATTTATGTTTAGTAACTTGAAGTTAGATTAGATTTTCAATTAAGGGAGTTTAATTTACTCCTTTACAAACATCTGAATGGATTGAATAAGAAAGTTTCTCCCAATGGTTGATTACAGTTTTTTTGAAAATTTTACTCTTGATCATCTTGAAATAACCTTTGCAATGATTCATAATTTAACTAAGAATAAAAATGTCCATCTTTAAACTAAACATAGAAAATATTTCATTTGTTTTCACAATTAAAGAACTTTTAACCCCTTTCTTTTATAAAAAGTTAAAAATTAAAATAAAAACTGACTTTGAGCCATCCAAATTTCCCCTGCAGGGGAATGCGTGATGAAGCTATTGAACTGCAGCCCTTAACCAAGGAGACTCCCTCGTCATCATCCATGACTACTGGCAGCTCTCGGGACAAGTCCCCTCAACTGAAGGCCTTGCTTTTGTGAGAGTCACAGCATTAACAGCTCAAAATCAACATCACATTCAACATTATGTTGAATGAGTGACCATTAATAATAGATATCTCTTAGGTAGCTGTGACTAGTTAGTAAAAAACAAGATTATTATACTCAATGACATACTATATTATCATGGCATATTCATGAAAATGAGATTTTTTTTATTTTAAAGAAAATCAGTTACAGAAACTTAATTTCTTTGCCAAGTAATATTTTTATAGCAGAAACTTCATAGTCTTAATATTTTGAATACTATTTAAGTGTATGTTGATTAATTTCTAATTAACTAATTTATGCATTTTCAGGTTAAGGAACTAATGATAATAGTAATAATATTTTATTCATTTCAAAAAATGGTACAAGCATATTAAATGTCATCAATATAAATACTATTTAATACATTTACATAAGTTCTTAAATGTGATGAAAATTGTCACAAAAGAATTCATCCAATGAGTAAAGTGGGTGAGCAAGTAACCAGGTATACTATACCCTATTCTTGAAACTCTGGATACAGTCTGATTTCAACTGAGTTGGCAGATAGTTATACATGTTATGGTGATATTTGTATGTTCATATTATGAAATGTGTCATAAGCTGATGACAATCTACAATAAGTAGTATTTAGATTTGGTTTACCTCTTGTGGAGTAGTTATGGATCTTAATTGGTAAGTTTCTAGATTAACTTTCACATGAATGAGAGCCTTAAAGATATATAAACTAAAAACAATCATGATTCCATACCTAATGAAAAAAGGTTTGCAGGAATTACATGGTGTTATATTAGTAAGAGAGCGAATAGCCCTCTTTTGTAGTAGCAAAATGTGTAAACATGTGGGGAATGACCTCATAACTCAACACCTTAATTCAAATGACATTGAAAGAAGGCATGGTAAAGTATTAACAATATGAGAAAGTTGAGCTTTCTTTACATATAAACAGCTTTACTCAGTTTATTACAGGTCTGACTGATGGTGTTTCCCAGTTAAGTTTGACGATTTTGGTTTGGGTTGTAATATGTTATTTTTTACTTCATGTGCGTAAATCCTAAAGACTGGGAAAACTCAAACATATATTTAATTTATGATGGTAAAGGACTTTTAATTTCATTTTTACTTTCTTATTATGTAATAACTGAATATTTTTTTCTTAATTCCAAATTTGGAAATCCAGTGGTTGTTTCTATGCTCTTTCACTCCAGACTAAAATAAATTGCTCACAAGATTATCAGGACCATATGCAATCCATAAAACATACTTTGTGTCAATGTCCTAATTTTCTGTGTAATAACTATAATTAATTTAACTTTAAGTCCACTGCAAGTAAAATAAAAGTGGGAGTAAATACCCACTCTTTGTTTTATCCATATATGGGTTTCCAAGTATGTATTTTTCCTTAAGAGTTAAGAATGTTCACAAGATACAATTGAGCACCCAAAATAAGGTATGAAGTCCAATTGGTTTACTTAAAAAAACTGAGGTGTTTGCAATTGGCAGTTATATATGAGCATTTTTTATCATTTTTCTTCATTTTTTACCATCATATATCCATGAAAAAGTAACTAGTGCCTCAACTTTAAATATATAAAGTGGAAACCTGGTCGATTTGAGATACGGGGGAACAACCCAAACATTTCATGTAAACTTAAATTCATAAGCCATGCTAACATTTTCCTACCTCTTTGAGTTGTATAGGTAAAAAGGTGCATAGCCTTCCACTCTAAAAATGTGACTTTAAAAAAAACATTAATTTATTATATAACCAATACTTTATTTTGATTTCATAACTCTATCAGAAATTTTGATGAATATTAGCAGCTGATATAAATGTCACTATGCCATCTGAAATTACAAATTTTCAAAAGAATCAGTAATATTATTTCTGAATGCCATTGATTAATACACAATCTTCTATGACTTTTTCATCAACCGTTTCTTACATTTTACCTCTCAAAGTTTTTAACAATCTGGGTACACATTTAGCATTCCACGGGCATCTGTTGCATTAAGTGGATGCAATATCATGGTATCAAAGTCACCACCACTTTTATCACTGTTATTTCCTTGTGTTGCATTTGTTTAACTAGATTTTCAAGGCCATATTATCCTATGTCAGTAATATAAGATCAGAAATTAGCCATTCAGGGCTCAATTATGTGTAAACCAGATAATCAGTAGCACATACAAGTCCTCATGTTTTATCATACATAGATAGATACCTCTGCTCCTGTTTAAACATGATTTTATCAAGCATACTTGTAAATGTTAATTTTTCAAAATTTTATGTTTATATTGAGTGCAAAATTGAATTTGGTGTTCCAACTCTTTCTACCTGTAGATTATCATTTTTAATAAAGTACTGGTATCAACTATCATTCATGATATTTAAAAGGTTTATAAATATACAACCAGTACTAATAATTAGCCTTAAAAAAAAATAAATTACTCACAGATTCTTTTAGCATTTACAGAGCTCACTTTGAGGTTTGGAATCAGTTGAGAGAACTATTTTAAAAATTTACTTAGGGGTCGGAATGACTTTAGGAAGACCGAATAGTAAGATAACAAGTGTCACCTACCATACCTTATTGGAAAGGAAGAAATACTTCAGAATGTGTTTATAGCAGCAAAGGAAAGTCTTGGAGGCCTTCTGTCCACAAATGGGGAAGAAAATATGTTTTTATAAGATTTTGGGAGTGCAGAGAGATGTAGTTTAGAATAGGATGCTGCAGCACTTCTCACAAGCCTATTGGTTTTAAGAAAAGTAGTTGTTCAAAGTGCAGTAGTGAGGTTATCCATGTCAATCTGTTAATGAGAAATTTTGATGGAAGTTTATAGGAGGTTTTGAGGGAAATTGGGTGAATTTTCCCACCCATTATCATATGAAGTGATTTCCTCTGTACTTTTATATTTTTTCTCAGTTATACATTATTTTTGTTCTAACTTAAAAGTTTGAAAGGTATTAGCATGGAGTTGTTATTTTAGCTCATTATTTTTGTAGGTGTTTATGACTGTTGTGTATATTTTAAATAATAATTGTGACTAAGCTATATTAACTTTGCCAGTATTTTTGTTTGTGAAACCAACTCATTCAGATTAAGCCATAGTAATTAGTTTCAAATTATTTATTTAAAATGTACAGTAAAATTGTACTGAACATTTCCTTTGATGCTTAAGTTTTAGATGAGCATTAATGGTCAATGACATTACTGTTTTGCAAAGTTAACTCAAGTATTATTTTTGGTTAGGTAATGACATTTTTCCAGTACTTAGCCACTAGCTACATATGTACAGTTACATATAATCATCAAATTTTCTTTTACAAAACCAAAATGTATAATGTTTTCATAATTAAATAAATAAGTGCGAACCTTTTCTTTCAGGATTCCTAATTTTTTAATTACGGCTAAGAATTTTGACATGGTAAAAATTAGTGCCAATCCTGGAATTTGAGAGCCAGTGGAAACTAATTACATACGAGTATTGGTATTTATTTATAAGCAACATACTTTATTTACAAAAACTATGCTTCTGTCAAATTTCAAGAAACTGTAACAGTAACTTTAACGGAGTCACCCGCTATGTGTGCATTATAATGCAACCATTTCAGAGAGTAAAAATCATTCGCCTTGACCGGGATTCGAACCCGAATCCCTCGATATCCGGCCGAGTGCTTTAACCACTTAAGCTACCGAGACGTCCTCTTACACTCTGAAATTTTGGGGGCTTTAAAGGAACAAGATGTTATGACGAAATACCGTACATACAATGTCACAGGCATTCGTAGCAGTTTCGACGACTACTATGTACGGTATTTCGTCATAACATCTTGTTCCTTTAAAGTCCCCAAAATTTGAGTGTGTAAGAGGACGTCTCGGTAGCTTAAGTGGTTAAAGCACTCGGCCGGATATCGAGGGATCCGGGTTCGAATCCCGGTCAAGGCGAATGATTTTTACTCTCTGAAATGGTTGCATTATACTATGCTTCTGCTTCAAAAAAGAAATATAAATGATATTTAATATTAATTATGTTGATTATCCTTGAACAAAGTCAGTATTCATATTAAATAAATACCTCATTATTCTTAATGTGTAATGAATGTATCATTTTAAAATTATTTTGATACTTCTAGATATTAAAAATTAGATCATATTGTCTTTATCCTCTCAGGTTCCTGCCAATTGTGAATTTAATATAAATTGGTACAGAGACTCCTTTTTTTATCATTACATTAAACTGTGACAAAACATGCCATAGACAAGTTATCACTATCAAAAGGGTGAACTAGGCAGCTGTTCAGTCAACAGCTTACAAACTAAAAACAGAACTATATAGGGATTATGAATGAATGTCCGTGGTACAGAGCTGGAGGAAGAGATAAAATTTTGAATGAGAGGGCTAATTGGGAGGAGGTGGTTGAATAGAAGTATACCTATGGTGTGGAAATGTGTATTTCTACTACTGATGAGAGATGGCAGACACACGGACACTATAATAATATGAAGCTCCAAAAAACATAAGCATACCCGTATAAAAAATTATGAGGTTTTGAAAGTGTCCAAAATATGAAAATTAATTATGAATTAACACTTACATAGCTTATCTGATTTATTTTCTGACAACTCAAATTTAAACAAAATGTACTGATCTTTCTAAATGTATTAGGCTGTTTTAACATTATGGCTCCAGATCCAGTTTAAAGAAGCATTATTATTCATATTTCAATTGATGCGAAGGTATAAGATGACCTTAATTAAGTTCTTAAATGCATGAAAATTTAAATAAAGAATAAAAATGTTTTTGTTATTATTTCCTGATACAGTAATGCATAATAATAGTGAAATTGAAAGTAGAAAATCCACTATATACAGCATTTTCCCTTGCTTGCAGAAGATCTCTGACATCAAAACACACTGGCAATTGGGATTCATCATGCTCTGGCATCAAGGGTGCTCTTCGAAGAATGTCACATGTCAAAAGTGATGACAGTGGTGGAGACGTTGGTGGTAACAGTAAGAGCAGCCCCCCTGAGTTGCCTCGAAGCAGCCAGAGGAAAAGGAGCAGGGGGAGGGACCATGGATCTGAGGAACCTGAGGAGGAAGACGAAGATGATGAAAGGAGAAGGGGTTCTGAGGAGTCAGAGCAGAAGGTGGAGGTCATAGGGGAGGGCCTGCCCCTCTTGACTCGGTTGAGGATGCTCAGAGAGAAAGAGGAGAGGGAACGAAAGTTGAGGGAGAGGAGGAGAAGCAGCAGTAAGGAGTCAGAAGGAGAGAAGGCCCAAGGAGAGGAGCCTCAGGGTTCAAAGGGGGAAGAGCAGGAGGTAAAGCCAAAACCAGTGGAGGTCATCGGAGAGGGATTGCCACTTTTCACAAGGCTGAGAATGCTGCGGGAGAAAGAAGAGAGAGAAGCGGCGGCAGCTGCAGCAGCAGCGGAGAAGAAGTCTGCTGCACAATCAGAGAGAGAAGTGCGGGAAGGGAACAGGAGGAAGTCCTCATCCACCTCTTCTGGGGCATCCCAAACATCTCCCCCTCCCATTCCTGAAGCAGAAGAGAAAGAGCAGCTGAGCAAGCCAGAGGAAAAACCACCCACCCGTGCAGTTCGCCCCCTCATCCAACGGCTCCTTCTGCTCAAAGCCAGGGAGGAGAAGGAAAAGGAATCTGAGCCTGGGGTTCAACCCTCTGCCTCAGCTGCAGAGAGTGCTTTGCCTCCATCTTCAACATCATCCTCTGCTGGAGTCCCCTCCATTACTGCAGCATGCTCAGAAAGCCTGGACAGTGCCCCCAACGTTTCATCCGCCGCAACCACCTCTCAAATTTCAGTAGCTGTAGTGCCTCCTAGGACTCGTGACCTTCAGCAGAGTGAATGCAAAGGAAAGCCAGAAGTTACTTGTATGGACAATGGTTGCAGTGACCTTAACGTAAATAAGTGTTGTGAAGGAAGTTTGCAGGAGGCCTGTGTGAGGACGGATTCAGCACAAATTTCAAGTGCCCAAACTTCAGCAGAAGACTCAGTGTCAATTAACCAAGATGCAGGTGCTCAGTCCATGTGTGCCTCAGAAACTTCAAGTATTGTGGTACAAGTGGAGGATGATGAGGGTGAGTTGGTTGTAAGAGTTTCGGAGGAGCCTGACAAGGAACTTTGCAGTGTAGCCACTGACAGGAGGCAGGAATTCAGGTCATCAAAGTCCCAAATGTTACAACTCAGGAGAGATAAAAATTATGCCTCAATAGATGACCTTTCTCCTGAGTATTGTGGCTTACCCTTTGTCAAAAAATTAAAAATCCTCAATGATAGACAAAGATTAGCTGAATTGGATAAGAGTTCAAGTCTGGACAGTGGAGACTGTGTTGACAGAATTGATCCTTGTCACCGTAGTTTGTCTAGAAGCTTCTCAGACGCAAGTTATATTTCACACATAGGCCCTGCAAGTGCATTCTTTAGGAGAAGTTCCCCCCATACAAATAGTATAGTGCCAAGAGGCAAGAGTAACTGTGATGAAGAAAATGTTGCGTGCTCACAAAGGACTGAGGATGAGGATTTAAGGAACCTCTCCCCAGAGAGTAATGAGACATTAGAGAGGCAAAATTTGAAGAGCATTTTAAAGAAATTATCAGGGTCAATTGCAGGGGATGATGAAATGACCAAGACAGGTGAAGGTCCTCTTAAGTCTGAAGAAAAGACTACTACTCTTGGTGCTACAAAAAAGGACCTTCACCAGCTGATGCGTGCCCCAACTGTTGAGGGCTATGCAGCAAGGCACAGCAAGCTGACCAAAAGTGTCACTTTCAATAGGGATACTTTGCCATCCCCACCTCGCACACCAACCGCAGCCACAATTTCTCCTGGCATTCCAGTGCTGCACACACCTGAATTAGCTACTTCAGCTGTGCAAGAAAAATCACATGCAGAGCAAGAACCTTTCTTACACCATTATTCTACCATATCCACATCAAGACCTACATCCTTGTCTTCAGCTCTAGACAATAGGCATTTTTTAGTACAAGGTACCACTGATTCTCATACAACAAAGGAGGATGAATGCTTTGGTGGAGTTCTTTTAGGTATCAAGCAAGTAATACAATCCCATGTGGTAAGTTAATTTTTTTAATATGATACATTGAGAATATCTACTTGTAATATCATAATGGGTTGCTACTGAGCTATAACTGCTAAAACATTCATATGTTATTCTTAACATTTAGACAAATTAGAGATAGGAATTGAGGTTGGGGTTAAATGACTAAAACTGGAAAGACTCTATCTATTCCATACAAATTCATTCATGCATTTACTAAAATAGAAGTTTTTTTAGAATTCTATAATTGCTGTAATTTAACAAGAAAATCACAACCATAAACTTATGAGATAACAATCTATGCATAAAAAAATAAGAATACTGGAGAACAGCAATTCCCATCAATTAACTTATTGCCAGCAAGTTTTAACAAATAGCAACCAAAATACAGATTTCCCTTTTTATGTATGTATACGATTATTGTCCTTTGTATTTCTAGCTTTTTAATTAAATTATTCAATTATAAGGATGTAAAACCGTCTATAAGTTTTAAGTGAAGGGCAAACAGTTTTAGTCTTGGTTTGGATCATTAAGATGTTTTAAATTCTGATTCAAATGATTCACTCCATTCACATGTGCTCACTAAAAAGGAATTGATCTTTTATAAGTCTCATTCATATTAATTATCCATCATTTTATTCATACTGGAGAGTTAGATTCATACAAAACATGCCTATTAGAATTAGTGCTATCACATCGTCATATTTTTGGAATTGCTTCAAAGGTTTTCTAGATGCTTTTCACTCACAGCTATATAATTTGTTTCCATAATATAATATATATAAATTTAGCTTAGAAGCACAGTCAAAGGGCCAGATGTAAATAGTTGATACCCCCTTTTCAAATCCAAATAATTTTTACTTACCCAAGAGAAGGTGCCTACATAAGCTATACAGATACATACATAGCCATGTAGTCAGCTACACAGGATGCATGGGTGGATACATAGCTGCGTGGTTAGCTGCCCATACAAGATGTGACAATTGGCTATACAGGTTCTGTAGCTCAACACCAACCTTGTGTATAATCATCCACTAATGCATTTCAATGAACAGCTAATTTTCTCCAAAAGTTTGAAACTTTTGCATAATATGATAGGCAGTCAAATCAATAGTGAAGGACATATCATTTCAGAAACATAAATGGCTACTTGTGTACATGAGTATTGAATTTGGAGAGAAGGCATGGAGAAGATCGGCTTTATAATCAAGGCTTTATAACATACTCATTCCATGATGGATTTTCAAATTGATATTAATTCTACTGAAGTAGGAATAATCTTGATTATAGTCAATTGCATTAAAATCGATTCAATTAAATGGTATTATAGGGGTTGCAAATATATGATCACTCAATGGCTCACTAGTAACCAGTATCACTGTGAAGAGATAAGTATCAAAAGTAGAATGGTATTACTCATGAGACATTAGCCTCAGACATAAGGATAGCCCTCCTCTTTGACTTTGATATAGTGGAAGTCTTTGCCTTTTCTATTGACCAATTGATTTGTACTGGTGGAGTGATAATAACCCCTGGTAGGCTGTCGTCAAAAGGTGACTTCAAAGGTTCTCAGTGAGGTGACTGCAAAGTTGTCAAACCCCAGTCAGGTGGCTATTTCAATGATGTTGTCACATTTAGAATACTATTGAGGAAGGCAGCAAGAAGTCACCTTAGGTTATTAGTTATTTATATCAGCATTCCTTTGATCAATATGGATGGTAACAGAGATAATGAATCCTGGCAACCATGAGACTCGACCCACTGTGTGGGTCGAGTCCAACGAGATCCTGAGAGGGATCATGTCCAACAGTGGTGGAGGCAAAGCCTCTATTTTCATCATCACAGAAAAACCTAGCAAAACTAAGCAGATAAAAAGAAGACAGAGAAAGATCACAATGGATAGATACGTAATATCTTAGGACGATAATGATGATGGTTAAAAAGTATAAAGAATGAAAAATGAAAAGAAAGAGGGTATTAATATATTAAGTTTATGTGAGATGAGGTGGAGAGACAGCAGGGAATACTGTGGTGATAGTTACAGAGTAATTTATGGTGGGAGGGAGGAGAGTCAATCATACAGTTGTAGGGAGAAGAGTGTATGTGCATACCTAAATAGCGGTGCATTAAACTCAGCCTAAGATCAGATAAAACTCTGCAGAAAATATCAATAACCAAATCCACATCTCATACTTTCTGAATATAAGAAATAATTGCGATGATGTGGAAAAAATTTTTAGTCAATGTTCAAACCAAAGAATATTAACAAACTTTCAAATCTAAGTGAGGCATTTGACCTCGGATATGAGTACTGATACCAGTGAGGACAGAATGGACAAAGATTGTTGCCATTTTCAAATATCTGGGGGACTGGCCCTTCATGTGTGCATGGAACTGACTGAGTAGCTCTGTTGCTTGGAAGGGGGGGTACAAACCATATTCTTTGAAACGTTCTACAGAAATCTTACTAGGTAATAACCCGATCAACTAATTGAGGAATAGCCTGTGACCAACAGATGGATGCCCTGTTCACTAAACAACAGGGAGGAAAATTTATCACGAACATAAACTTCATGACCAATTAGTCATGAACATGGTGCTATTTTTATTTTGGGAATGGCCATTTCATAATCTCAATAGAGTGACTTCCAGTTATATCCATGGTAATAATGGCTTTTGTCATAGCATCCTACATAAACAAGATAGTGTGTGTTTTAGAGACGGCATTTTCTACCCCTTACCTGCCATAAATATATGTCATAACCATGTTCCATGGCTGGCTGATTTTGCAGCAAACAGCATGTATTCAAAATCTGAAAAAGTTTTTTTCAAAAAATTGTTTGAAGATTCTCAATAAAGTCATGAAGAAATTTCCATTGTAGGTGGGAATAAAACTTATGTGATAATGATAAGAAAAAATATAAAAGAGCGATGAGAAAGTGAAAGAAAGAGAAGGAAATATAGAGAGGATGAGAAGGAGGTAGCATGTGAAAAGGGACAAAGGACAAGATTATTAGGAAGTGCTTTAGAATAATGAAGCAAACAAAGGCAAAAGGCATGAATTCATAGTGTCAGCAAAACAGAGGTCAGGGAGTGACTGAATTTTTGCAAGGCTAAACCCACTGCATCTCTGTTGTTCTTTGCAAAATCACAGGTTGATTTTCCAACCCTCCCAAATAACCCTGGTCAGCCAGTTCCCAAGATACGTATTTGAAAATGATAATTCGTGCTGAGTAGTGTATTGTTACTCTCTTTCTAATTCAAAGATTGCACCAATGATAGTGAAATACCATAATGGAGAAAGTGAAAAATTGTCATTGGCAGCACAGGCAACATGATGGTAATCAAAATTAATGAGCAAGGGATTCCTGCATCTATTTTGCTTGACATGGATGTTGTATGCATCTAAGCAATTATAATTAATCCTGCCAAAATACGATTGAACCTACTTCCCCTTATTATGTTTTCTTTTAAAGTGCTGGTTTACCATGTTTATACTTTTTTTTCTTTTCCCATTTTGGCCAACTGTGGGCCATTTTAATTTGAATCAGTATTTTCCAGCCTTGATCTTCGCCCAAAATTTCTTCATTCTCTCACTTTGTACTCTCCTCTATGGTGCTGGGATTCTGAATTCATTCCCTTTTGAAAACCATTGACTCAATTCTTGATTCAAAAGATTTCATATTGCATACCTTGTTTCTTGCGCTCCCATTTCCTGCCTCTCTCTTTGCAGCTGCTCTTGAAACCAGTGTTCCATGGTTTTTCTATTCTCAAATAGTTTTCATATTTTACTGATCAGTCTTCCCCGGACCATTGAGTACAAATGTCTGAAAATCTTCTAAAAAACTATTTAAAAAATAGGTCTTCTTTTTTTTATGGAATCTGAGATCTTTTCTGTCTTTTTGTTCAGCTCTATTTTCTATGCTTTCTAAACGAGCCATCTTCTGATCTTCAAGGTATTACTATCTAAATCAGATTTTTTCTCTCCAATAATTCCAACAAATTAATATATCCTAACCATGTGAGGTGAGACATACGGCTGCATGCAGGGCTTCCAGGTGGATCAATGGCTGGTAATGTCTTCATTTTGCATTGATGGATAGATTTTTTTGTTGTAAATATTCATAGTGAGTTTATATACTAAGTTCATCCAAAAGATCCATCATCTCATGACCCCTTTTTCTGACAGATAATTCTCTGTCAATTCTCCAAATTATTTAAATCTTTTCATTTTCTGAATTTTTTCCTCTTCTACACCCATCCCTTTAGGCACGGTTTAAATGTTTGTCATATTCTCCATCTTCTCAAAGGAGATATGTAAACTGTTCTGCCCTTTATTCTTTTTATAGTGTAAAAGAAAACAATTGATTATATCAATTGGATGTTTTACTAACCCTAAAATCTTAAATGAGAATAACTATGAGTGATACTATCCTATTGTTGCACATGTACAAATTACAATAGATCCTTGAGTTTATGGCTACATGAGTTTGTCTTAGATTACAATATACCTCTCATTAGATATTTAACTATTATTTGAAGTGGAATAATGAAAATTAAGTTTTTAAGGATGCAGAACTAAAGAAGACCAGTGTTTGGCAATCATCCTTACATCTGATATGTATGCATGGAAGGAGAGAACACACATCCTTCTTTGAAATGCCAAGACCACATGGTATATGATATAATTAAAAAAGTACAGGGTTGTTTCAGCTCATTAATTGTTAACATTAGACGCCTTAAGAGAGAATGGCTGAAATCCTCCACCTCTATTCTCAACAGGCTACAAAAAACATCTTAAATTTCATCAAGTGAAAAAATTTTAATCGTCCATTATGTCAGAAGGCTTTATCTGTCTCAATGCATCAATTATATTTTATTTTTTTGCAATGATCTAAATTGACAATGATTGCAATTGACAAAAATTGAATGGATTATCTTGCCCAGTCAGATTCGATCCCAAAGAACAGCATTTTGAAAATAATCATGAGGTCCATGGAATCTATTAGGTGCACATTTATAAATTTTCATGAGCGTTAAGAAGTACACGGCCTATACTGTCAAAAGAAAAATACAGTAATAAACTCCAGAAGCATATTACATAAGTTCAATTTTCCACAAGAGGGTATTTACATTGGGAAGAACAATTAATGTCAAGATAATGATCATTGCTGATTTTTTCATTTTCATTACTCCTAATTTGAATGAGCTCCAAATTTTAATGCTTGAAAAGCATTCCTTTGGCTGACATTTTAGAAAAAGAGATATGATCATTGAGCACATAATCAGTCCAGCCATATCAGAAAAAATTGGGAGTGCAGTTGAATTATAATTTGTGATGCCACTTAGATAAGAGTAACTTTTACATTGAGTTACAAGTTGTAAATGCCATCATTTCTGAATTCTTTATGTACATTCATGGAATTACAGTTTTAATACAGCCATCGCTAAAATCATATATTATGATTGAGGGATTATGGCTTAATGCATTACTTAACTAACTTTAGTTTATATATTTCTGAAAATTAGTTTTCCTTAACGTTAAAATATTAATTATTCCTGAAGCAATGCTACTAAAAAGTATTCATCCAGCTCCATGACTCTCTGTATTATTAATATACATATGTAATATTTTCTTATTTTTTAAGCAATTCTTAAAAAAAGGTTTCACTTTTCTTACCCATGTTAGTTGTATGATAAGTGTTACCTTATTTTAAACTGCTACATCTTTTTCAGGATGAAATACAAAGTAGATTCCAGGAGAAATTTCTTTCTCTGGAATCAGAAGTGAAGAAACGTGATGAAATAATTTTTTTCCTTGAGAAGCGGATCAGTGAGTTGGAGCAGGTGATTATCATTACGATTTTATTATTATAGATTTAAAATTAATTATGAAAAGTTTTAAAAGTTCACACACAGTACATATTAAAGATGCTATTAAAGCATAGGTGAAAAGAACAGTGAATGAATTGGGGCCTTGCCACCTTTGTCAAACAAATAGTTTTGATACAATTTTTTTTTGCACTTGATAAAAGCAGAATGATCACCGAAAAAGAGTGTGTTTTTATTTGTTTGGAAAGGGGTGTCATTGTCTATGTAAAGACCAGTGAAAGAGAAAAAAGGAATGGATTATTTTGTCTGTAATGAGTGGAAACTACTTAGGTTTGGGTTGATTTAATGAGGATGGAAGGTATTAAAGTCATTTTTTCTAGATAGAGAAAGATCTATGAAGGTGATGTTGGAATAAGAGGTGGAAGAAGTAAATTATACTCAAAATGATGAGTTGAGGGATGAGATGAAGGAAGATATATTATCATCATTATGTGTTCAGGGAAGGAAGATATCATTCATATATCAGGCCTAGGAGAAATATTTTAAAGTTTAGGATTTCGATAATGTATGTTCAAAACAATCAATGAAATTATTGACATATGATGAGGACATTCTTGTGACAACCATGGTGACTTTTGTCTGATGGTAGAAAGAGATGTTGAATATGAAGGTTTTTGTGAGCAGGAATGCTGTAAAGTGGATGAGAAAATCAGTTAAAGAGGTGTGTGGTGTCGTATGTTGGGAGAGGTAATGTATTAGGGATTTTGAGACCTTCTTCATTAGGGATGGAGTTGTAAAGGACAGTGACAGCCATTATTGACATGAGGATATTGGATTAATGGGGGCAAACTACCCCTCCCCTACCCCCCCCACTATGAGCCCCACTCATTGCCTTTCCTGACACTTAACACCCCTCTCCTCCTTCCCATCATTGCTGATCACAACCCCACCTCTTTCCCCTCCCTCCCCCCCTCTCCTTTCCCCCCTCTCTCACCCACCCATTCTCCTACATGAATGGTATATAAATGGACCTAAACTTAACTAATTTGTACCTGATGATGATGCCTAAGCATTGAAACTAGTAGTACCAAAATAAAGAACAGTGGAAAAATACATTGTGTTCTTCATTTGAACTGTGAAATTATATTCATATCACAGATTCTTGTACAATTTCTATTCACTTTTTTGTAGCCAATCACTGGGACACGTACCAATGGCAATACAATGTCAGTAGAAGATGACTCTACATCATCATCTGATGACGTCAATCCTTTCATGGTATGTAAACTTTCAACCAATTCAGATCAAAATGTTTTAAATTAAATTTTGTAACATTCACTTAATCAAATTTACCCTAACAGAGAGGAGATTCAGCTGACACTGTTGTAACTGCTGACTTAGAGGATGACATAGATGTTGATGACTGTTTTGATAATAATTCACTTGACCAAGGTGCCATAGTAAGACAGAGAGGTAAAAAATCATGCAAAAGAAAGTCATCTCATTCCTTGTCTGCAGATGCTTCACAAAAGGAGGACGATGACATCAGATCTACAGCATTGTCATTGTGGCTAAGTGATAGGGATGGAGATTTAAAAATGTCTTACTCATCAACATCATCCTCATCTTCATTCACATCATCTTCACCTTCATCAAGTCCATCATCCTCGAGCCAAGAAGAAAATGATGACATCCAGATGCCAGGCAGGAATAAAGATTGGGAGGTGCAAATGCTGGCAAGGGAGCTGGAGAGACGTCAAGGAGTAAAACGACTGAAGGAGTACGATGAGCAATGTGATAAAGCAGACAAAGCAGGGGAGGAGGAGGAGGAAGAATTTGAAAGCCACCACCGCCTGGCAAGACGGTTCTTGAGACTCTCAAGGTCTGAACGTGAACTCCTTGAGAGGTTGTTAGGCTCAGAAGAGGATGCCGATGAAGAAGAACCCAAGGACAAAGTAGTGAGTGATTCAGCATGGCATCAAAGCAGGAGCTTGAAGCAACTGCGGAAGAAGGCAAGGAAGGGTGAGAGCAGGAGGAAAGGGGCAGGGACATTGAGGAAAAAGAATGGCACAAAAGCCAAAGGAAGCCCTGACAGTAAAGTTACAACTCAAGGGTCATGCCAGGAAACTGATGCCATTGGTGAGTCCACGAAAAGAAAAGTTTGGATTGGACAGCAAGTGCTTAATGCCAGGTCCCTTGAGGAATCTGGATCAGCTAGCAGCAACATTCCATCATCCTCAACATCTCGCAGGAGGGCAGCTTCCACAGGCCAACTTCCATTTCTGTTACCCCTGCCAAGTTTATCAGCACTATCCAACTCTTTCCGTGGAATAGCCAAAGCTGCAACAGCAGGAATGGGGCAAGTGTCATCGCAAATCCCTGAACCAGATCCTGAAAAGGCTGTGGTTACTATCTCAGGAAGTGGTCACAGTAGTAGTGATTGTCCACTTGATACGACAGTTGTATCAAAACCTTCACCAGTTCCTAAGCTCTGAAGGTTGATGAGTGATGAATCCAGCATCTCAATTATCAATATCCATTCATCACTCAGTTTAATAAATTCTTGTGATTTTAATAGGTTAATGAAAATTCAATGACACTGTCTAGACCATGTTCATATTCCAGGGAGACACTAGTGAGAGCATGACTAAATACTGCACCCATACAGTGACTGTGTTGCTCGTTAATAAGGTGCTACCTTGGGGACACTGCTGAACAAATATCCTTTTACCCTACAATGGGGACTCAAGTGATCAAGATAGCTTCCAGATCTAACAAAGCACAAAAAGTGATTAAGGTATTTTCAACCAACCAAGCACTGATTTGAGTACCAAGACATTATCATATAAAGGGGAAGATATGGAGGTCATATTTTGTTGTATACTTTTGCAGGTCACAAAATCTGTACAAATGCCATCTCTTTCTCTCTTTTGTTATGCTTATTTCTTCCCACTCCTTAAACCTGTGAAAAATAATTTTGGGAAAGTCAGAGGAAATATTACCCTGCTTTAAACGGGTATTTGATTTAATCACTCTTAAGGTCATAAAAGTAAGTCCCTTGAAATGCCAATGATCACAAATGCTCTACAGATTGAAAACACAGAACTTTTTATCACTGTTGACATTTATAAATCAATTTTTAATTGGTCGTATTGTGTGAAACTTGTTTGAGAAGCAATTGAGAAAGGAATGATGTATTTTACTATGAATTTGTTGCTAAAATGTGGTTACAAGAATATCTTTATTAAAACTGATGAGGATAAAATAAAATTCCCCTGACTTTAATTATTGCCATGTTAATAAGCATAAAGGGTGATGTTTATTTTTAATGCATGTTTTCATTGGTGCATTTTTATAGAAAAATGGGGAAGTTAAATTTACATCAAGAAGGTAAGCAAGCTCCAAGTTAAGAAATATTTAGATTTGTGATCACCAATAACAGTTGCAATACTATAATGACATTGAAGCACTTCATGTTGAGCATCTTCACCTTATTGATAAACTTTGATTTTTGTCGCTAAAATGATTGACTTCAATAGATTATCCTCTTAAACTTTGCCGTCCAAACATTAGTGCCAATTATATGGCATGGATTAAATAATTTAATAAAGACTTTGATCCAATATTTAATATAAGCTCCAAGTACCTACTTTACCTAAATAAGAATCAAGTGTTCTTCCATTATCTTTTGAATATGAAATAGAACATGTATTATATTACAATACAGGGAAACCCAATGTATAAAGTAAGTCAGCTTAACAAAAATATTATGATAAAGACAGAGGTATTGTTACAATGTTGTTTTTACTGTTGCTGTTTTTTATTATTTAATAAAAAGGTAATGATTAAAATATGCCCAAGAAAATAAAATCAAGACATGAGACTCAAAATTTATCTAAGTAATTTACCCATTCATAATCTAAATGCAAAGACAGATTTATATGTCCATGGACAGAAGATAATCAAGCTGAATCCAATGCCATTTAATTTTTAAAAGAGGTTGAATATATTTTCATCCAATGTAAGAAGCCCACCATAGTGAAAATATGAATCTATAGCCCTTGATCCTTATAAAATGGAAATTTCCCTGAATATGTTCAATTGTTAGTGGACTACTTCTTGAGCACATATCGCTGAGATTTCTGCCATCTGCTGAGAAAATGCTGCTATTCTTCCAATGGCGAGAAATGAAAATATGGAAATCAATTACAATGTCATTCTCTCATCTCAAAATGTAAATCTGTCATTGCAAACCTTGTACCTTTATGTTCTACCAAATGAAGGGTTAAATTTAAAATATCAAATATATCCACAGTCATAAGCCAAGTAAAAGTAGCTTTATTAAGTCATGTACTCCTCATATTTGGTGCCTACAAATATTTTAAAGATCCAGATGTAATGTTTTAAGTTAGAAAAACTGAAGCACTCTGTATTAAGCAGCTAACAACTTCTGGCTACATGATGTTCTAATTATACATTCATTTCCTTTTAATGTATCTTGATATTTCAGTTCAATCAGGGTGTCAGTCATTAATGATGGGGGTTGGGTGTAGGCAATGAAATGCCAGCTATAAAGGAAGCCCCTTCAAAATAGATACCAGCTTATTTAGAATAGTGAAAGTGGGCCTGAAGTTTTACTAGGGTTTTGTTTTTCCTGTTGCAAGCTGGCAAAAATATGTTACAATTGACTGCAGCAATCAATATCAGGGAATACTACATGTTGTATTGGTTTTGCAGAGATTGGTAACTGTGCATACTCACCATTAGTCATACAAGTCCAAGAAAAGAATAGCATGATTCAAGCCATGATGGATGGCATAGATCATATAAGATCTGAAGTTGACAATCACATAATTACTTGTAATATTGAGAAGGTACCTTTGAAGTAGCATGACCCTGGTGAAAGTATAATAGCCATAAAAAAGACGAATGACTGGGTTGGTGTTAGAAGTGGATACCTCTGAAAAAGTGGCATGGCCATTCATAATTACTCAAGTGAATGATTTGAGAGGAAATTAGTTGCATGGCTGTATGTGCCTAGGAAGAGGACTTTTTTGCCTTTGATAAATGGTATGAGTGTAAATCTACTCATTTGCATATGTGGCAAAAGGATGATTCTAAGATTGAGTTTGATTTTGTTATATACAGTATATCATGTACAATACATGACAACAACTCTTTGTGTATTGTGTGTGCTTGGTGTAGATGCACCCATCACATGCATTGCCAGTGGCTTACAGGGTATCATGCAGATACATATTGAGAGACTGAGCTCCAGTGATGCAAGAGAGGAGCTGATTGTGATTCAGAGCACTATTTAGGTATTTCAAAAGGACAGAGATCTGATAAGACAAAGAATAGCCATGAATACTGAAGAGTGAAAGCATTTGACAGAAAAGTTGAAATCCAAATGCACACTTGAGGAATTGGAAAAAAGTATCAAGAGCACAAATGTGAGAGATGTTTGAGATTGCTGTTAATGAATGATTATTGAATGAACTGAAAGTGTGCATGAAAGGTGATGTTTGGTGGAATGAAGAGGTGAAAGGCTGTGGATGGAGAGAAAGTGACATGAAATGGGATAACTGCAGTCAAAGTTGAGCAAGCTTAGAAGGTAGCATATGAAGTTTGTAAAGAGAAAAATCTGAATGCTGAAATATAGTGAAAGTAAATAAGGCAAGAAAAGGACTGAAAAAAGTAGAAAAATGCATAATGACTTGCTTGCAATGTAGGCTATTAGAGCTTTTTTGGAAATGGATAAAAAAGGGAAAATATGAGTTGAACAAAGGGATGAATGGAATAAGGAATTAGAGTGGTGGTATTATTGGGGATATGTACATTGTTGAAGGGAATGTTTTTGTAACAATGGTTTAGAATTCAATACATTTTCAGATAGTACTTAAGAAATTCAAGGATGGGCAAAGGAAAGTTTATTGTTCATTGGTTGATTTGGAAAAGGCATTAATATTCCTTCCTCCCCTCATTCTGTTCAACATGCCCATCCTATTCCTTACCCTCCCTCTTTTTCCTAATCCTCTCCCCTCCATCACAGTTTTCAACATCCTATTGGCAATCAAAATGCTTTGCAGCCACCTTTCCTGCCTCTTTTTGACTACTCACAACAATCCTCTTTCCTCCCCCACCATGCCTAGCACTTCCTCTTTTGTATTCATATCTGTCCATTTCACTTTTTTCATCCTTCTCCATACCCACATTCAAGTATAGATAAATCTGTTCCATCCACTCCTATTCTCTACACGGCATTCATTATTGGTACCCAATTCACTAAAACACTTTATTGAAATCTAAAAGATGAACAAAAACATCCTGATTGTATTCTACGTTCTTCTCTATTACTCGCCTCATTACTGCTATGGCATCATGCATACTCCTCCCCTTTTTAAACCCAAACTGATCATCCCCTAAATAGTCATTTTCCCGGCTTTCCATCCTCTTGATAATGATCCTGAGAACCACTTTAGCTGTGTGGGATATCAAACTTATTGTTCTGTAGTTATCACATATGGCTGCCTTTCCCTTTTGTGGGATGGGAACTAACACATCTCACAAAGTCTTCTGGCCACATTCCTCTCTTATAAATACTACGAGTTAGTCAATAAAAACTCATCCTCCCACATTATTCTTAATCTTAAGTAGTTCTGCAGGAATGTTGTCTAACCCAAAGGCCTAATTTTATTTAAATTCCTTTAATGCCTGAATACATTTACAACTATTTCCCTTCTTGCTTTCTGACAGGGTTTTAACCTTATTGTAGAGTGCACCAATTTCACCCTTCTTCTGCAAAATTGTCATATTCTTGCACTGCACCTTCTACCAAACTTATTTTGCTCTATTTATTATCTACCTCAGTTTAGTATTCAACTCTATATGTACTTCCTTCTACCTAACTCTATACTTATATTCTTCCATTTCCTTCTCTCATCTATCTTTCTAATCATCTCATCCATAGTTTCCTTGTCTTTTTCCTATTAACCATTCCAATAGTTTATTTTGTTACTTTCAACATTTCTTTTTTAACATACTCCCAGACTTTTGCATACTCTCTTGTCATCATCAGAATGCCCAAGCCCTTTCACAACATCAAGGTTGTAATCCTTGGGGAGAGGGTGAAGGCATATTGCAACTGATAGAAGAATGTTCAGGGAAGGTTTTTGGAGAATATTGAGTGAACAAGTAAAGTTATAAAGATGTAAAAATTATGTGTGAAAAGAGTATAGCAAGGTTAAGAATAAATGAGGCCATCAGTAACTGATTTGAGTTTAGGCATGAAATAAAACAATGATGTGTAATGCCATCATGTCTATGGAATACATTCATGTGTGTGTGACAGATTAATGCAAGGATATATAAAGTAGATAGGTTTAATGATTTGAAAGGAATAAGTTTCATTCTTTTGAATGCAGATAATGTTGCATTATGGGTCACGAGGGTCCAGATGGTAGAACGTTGGACTATTGACCGGAGGGTCCCAGATTCGATTCCCGGGCAAGGCACTCTGGGCACCTGCAGCTCCACCCAAGCTCTATGATTTTTCAGGTACCAGATCATACTGGGACACCATAACTGCCACAGGGAAAGGAACTGGCCCCCTTACCCTGATGTGTGAATTTCACACACCATCGGGCTTAGTACTGGGTGAACTCTACCATCACTTACCAAACCGACCTTTGGGTTGAATACTGTGTTTATGGTTTATGGATATTGTATTGTTGTCTGGAATACCACAATATCTACATAGGCCCATGACAGTTTCAATGAAGTGACAAAGAGGACAAAACAGATTGAAATTACATATCCATACCAAAAAAGAAAGATTTGTACTTTTCCACAGATTTTATTAAATGGTACAACGCGTTTCACCGACTTGCGGCATCATCAGGTGCCGCAAGTCGGTGAAACATGTTGTACCATTTAATAAAATCTGTGGAAAAGCACAAATCTTTCTTTTTTGGTATGGATATTAAATACTTCTGCGAAGTGAAGCCTGAAACAATAGAATATATGAAATTACATAATTATATTTTCTAGGGAGAATAACTTCACAGTGAAAGTTAACAGCTAAATAAATGAAAAAGTACTTTTCTATGATAATGCATATCTCGAGAGACTATTTGAGAAAGATCGTAGGATAGATGAAGAAGAAAATGTAGAGAAATACAATCAGAAAAATCGTTAGTAGCAAGAGGAGAATAGTAAAAAATCTTTACCCAATACAGCAGAACTAGAATAGTCGACAAACGTAATATTCCTCCTCCTCACACTTGTCTGAAAAATAAACCAGAGTACACCCATGTAAACCTGAATTTTTACTAAATGAAGTGGGCATTTAGGACTTGATGAGTGCTTGGCAAAAATGTGAGAAAGGATGTGAAATGAGTGGCCCATGAAAAAATGTCCATTTGATATAACAGTAATGAACCTCTATGTTTCAATGTCATAGGAGTAGCTTTGGGGGAGTTGACTGACAGCCAAGGTCATTTGTGTCATTAGGGATGGATTGGAATGGAGGAAAGGTGGAGAGAAACCCGACGTTGGCACTAGCCTACTGTTAACAAAAGACATAGTTTAACATCCCATCTGAGGGACAGTATACATAATTTAAGTGCTCTCCACAAAGCGCCTCAAGTAGGAATTGAGATACCACAAAAAATAATTGCCGCCTCCAAGATTCAAACCCTCTGGGAGAGGTGGCAGTACAGTAGCCACCACACCATCCCAATCCTCCATTGTTTTAGTCATATAGAGAGAAGAGATGAGAGTCAAATCAAAATGATTTGAAAGGATGTGGTATATCTAAGAAGGTATGACAGAATGTGGCACAAAAGGTTATCAAAATGAGGGATATAAGTTTCAGCCACAGAAAATCATGTAAAACAAGGCATGAATTTAAAGGAAGTATTGAAGGGCAGGGGTGTATCAAAGAAATAAATTAAGGGGATTAAGTTTTCTAAAATGATTTTTCTATATTTCTAACTCCAAAAGGCCAAGCATGCATTTTCTAATTTAAACATTAGAACCCACTCCTTTTCAATTTCATTATTACTGACTGTGTATAAGAAATTTTAAAGACTTGAACATGAGATTAAATTTTTAAAGACTTGAAATGTCTCATAAAAACAGTCCCAAAAATATTTACTTGGCACTCTGAAATGGTCTCCAGTAGATTCAATTTAATAATATTTCCACTCTTTTGATTTGAACGTTACTTCGAGCACTTGACTTCAGTATCCTGGGAATTTGGATCATCTTAAAATGCACCACTTTCTGGAAGATATATGTGATAGCATGGTAGCCTAAATGGGGGATCCCAGATTTATCTTCAAATTGCCCCATCTAAAAGTTCGCATGATTTTCTGGTAACTGAAACCTGTTCGGAATCTAACAGGTGGCATTAGAATAGGAGTTCCACCCCCTATCCCAACTTCCAAAACTGCCAACAATGACGTAGTTCAAGGTAAACACTACCCTCACTAATCAAAACCAACCTTCCATTTGTAGATGGATTACTGTGGTTTTTATTAAATTATTTTGGTAAAGGTCATCCCTGTGAGCTGCCCATATAATGATAAATTAGGAAGAAAATAGTCCAAGGCTTGTATTAGGAATTAACCTTGAAAACACCCAAAAATATATGAAATTTCTCCCAGGCTCCTGGACCTGAATTCAGAGATAGGAGCCTTATATGGATGTGGCTTGAAAGAATATATTTACCATTCTAATAAGTTTGTCCATCAAATTTAGTTCGCTTGAGTTACCAGCCAACCAAAGGGTTTCAATTATTTCCGAGCACATAATAAAATCAATGTGATGGGTGCATGATAAGAATTAACGTTAACAAAACAAAGGTTATGAGGTTTTCAGAGAAGGAAGAAGGCAAAGTGAAAAATTAAAAAGGGATGGGATGTCATAAACTGGAGATAGTGGAATAGAATAGATAACACAGAAGTGTTTTGGACCAAAATGGTCCAAGTTAGTACGTACAAAAGAATTGCATTAGGCAAAGAAACTTTCATGAGGAGGAGGAAGTTGGTGATAGAGACACTGGGCAAGGACCTCTAGAAAAGATTAGGGAATATTAAAATGTGAGAATGGTTTTTAATGGGTAGAAACTTAAGTCATTGAAGCAAGATTGCATACATTTAGAGGCTTCTTAGATGCGGGTGTGGATTGAAAAAAGTAAATTGGGCAGAAATAAATGAAAATGTACTAGGCATGATAAGAGGATTGTTGGCAGAGATACATAGAATACACCAAAGCTCTATGCAGAGGATTTTGATTGATGGTGGGATGTTGAAGATTGCAAATATGCAAGATGTGATTGCAAGTGAAAAGCATAAGTATGGTGGATGAAATGAAGGGAGGAAATAATCATGCAGTATTAAAGACGGGTTTACTGTAGCCTTGAATGTAAGGTTGTTTTGTTAGGAGAGACAGAGAAATGTATCATTTTGTTTGCATCCAACCAAAATCTACCTACAACTGAATAATAATAATTTACCATTATTTAAATGTGCTCAAAACGTTCCCAGCATGAAATTAATTGCATGAAAATAAAATTTACTTCAGGTGTAGAAAATAATTCAATAATAGTAGTACATTAACATGCCAAAATCATTTATTCAATATCAATATATGGACAATATTTATTGTAACCACAGTTTATGAAAATCTGAACAGGGACCCTACACTGCCATCCATAAAATATGTACCTATTACTCCTCTTTAAAACTTTTATATAAATAATATTTTAAAGCATCCATTGTTGCAAATGAAGTAGCCTAAGAAAACATTCAGCACCATGAATAGTGCAACTATTCCTACATCATTAAACAGTGGTACAAACAGGCTTTGACAGTGAACGGGCAATGATATTTGAAATGGAAATAAATTCATCATCCAAATGAAAGTAATATTTTACATTAAATTACATAATTTGGTAAAAAATTCCAATATAAATACCACCCATACTAATTAAACATAAAAGACATTTTGAAAAAATGGCAATGAATTTTTAAAAATGATACTTTGCAAATATGTACAATTAGATTTTGATAGTATAAGTATCACTCAACATTTCTCCTACCCCAAAAACATTTAATAACATTAAACATAAATTATTAATAACAAAGTACATGTGGATCATCCAATTATTAAAATGTTTGATTAGGAAAAATATACAAGCATATTCCTTTATGCAGAGTACAACATATATAAAATAACATAAACATTTGGAAAACTGTTGATGCAAACATAACAGAAACTTAAGAATCAATTAAATCCTGATGATATGACTTTTAATGGAAATGTTCTCTTACAATCACAGTGATTTTTAAGTCGGTAAACAACAGAAAGCATGAGCAGCCACAAGATACTTCCCCATGCACTTTCATTGCTGCCTATTGTCGGCACTGAAATCATTACGCTATTAGAAAGGAATATCACTTTTTCAGGATCTGTTTCATATCACGATTCTGTCTACTGATTGACAAATCAGCACGATCTGCTTTGGTTGATACATTTTCAATTATATCATTTTGAACATCAATTTCTTCTCCAAGGCCCCTGGCTAGGCCTTTAAGGCGACTAATAGAACCACTCATCTCATCTGAAAAACATGAAAAGTATATTATTAATGGTATAAAATGAAGCTACACTCGAAACAAATTTGTCCTTGATAAAAAGTATGATTGTGCAAACACCAAAACCTTCACTCATAATAGAAATCCAAGTTTGAAGTTAACATGATTTTGCATGTGTCAAATGTATTTAAACATTTAAAACTGGAAGAATGAAATATGGTGCAGCAAAATGGATTGGAGAAATATTTATTGCCCCACAAGAATTGTGTACGATCTTTTAACTTCATCTATCCTCCTTGTACAGATATCTTGTTTGAAAATTTGCACACAAAATGTGTTGTCACGATTTTATAAAATTAAAATGAGGAATTGGAGGGTTTGGGGGCAGAATGGCCAGCAAAATTAAATTCTGCTGAATAATGGAAAATATTAAATTTACACAAATGCTTAGGAAATCAGAGATCTCGGCAAAGAGTGGCCATAATTAAGAACAAAAAATGTCATCACACAATCAACTAGTTATACTCTTTATCAAGTCAGAGAAGAATAATTGAACAACCAACCATCGAGTAAAACCAATAACTTACCTACAATATTGTGAATAACTCATCTTATTATTATCAGTCATGTGTCATAACTTCTATAAGTAGTAGATAAACATATGGTGAAATACATGATAACTGCTCAGCACAAACATATAATGTCAATCACCATATTTCTATTTCCGCATACAATAATTAGGGAATATTGCACAGAGGATGTTCCCATCCATAAAATGCACTTTTCAGTTACACACAAAAATATTGCAATAACTTATGCAAATATTTATATAGGGTGTTAAAGCAACAAAATAATATTTAATTGCATCATATAAATAACATCGGTTCTTACTGCAAGACTCAAAGCCAAAGATCACATTGCATTTTAAATAATGATGAGGTAATCATATCAATGGTGATAAGTTACTCAACATAATATAAATTATCACATAAAATATTTCTCTTACATAAGCCTTCCAGGAAAACCTTGAACCTTGAATTTTGAGCAGTTGAGGGGAATCAATATATTCCAAACTACGGTTTTTGATTAAATACTACAGTTATTAAAAATGTATTCCGCCTTAAACAACTCACCTAAATTTCGATTCAATACGTCACCCACATTTCCACTGGGTATCTCTTCTTCCCGGATTAATCCTCTAACGCGTAGCCCTGTGAAGTTGAAATGTGTGAATCAAACCTTCTCAAGAAGACTTGCATGTAACTAATGTAACACAGGAACTTACCTGGATGTTCCGGCGTGTACTCATTTCTCTCAGCGATTGACATTTCATCTAAACGCCGAGTCAAAGGCGATGGCCTACTAGTTGTCTCTCTTCCCACATCAAGTGGCTTTGGAACTTCATTTGGACGACCACTGAGGTAATTTCTTAAGCTTCCAAAAACGCTCTGAAGCGAGGGGCGTTGGAAAAATATAAGCCCATAGTGGATTAGTAGACAATAAAACAATCGGGTGACCCGAAAAGCCATAATGGATCCTCCTAAATAAATACCTTTATACTCTGAATGTGTTTTTGACTGGTCCTCAGCGTACTATTTATGTCATCTAATCTCCGTTCGGTTCTTTCAAGTTGCTCCCTTTGTTTCATTAATTCCTAAAAAGTGAAATTCCCCATTGACACAACGACCCAGTTTCCAATTATCTACAAGAATAATGCAAATCAATACCTCAGCAGTAGCCACTCCAATTTGTTCAGATTCCCTGAGAATACCTATGGACCTTTGAGATGATTGAATTGTTCTATCCTCGATCATTTTCTTCCTCTCCAGAAGTTGAAGTCGTCTCTCCTCCAATTCTCTTTCCTGTTCATACTCTGGAGACAGCATGTATCGTGAATTGCCTTTTTTAGCGCTACGAAGGAACGTTTCATCGTCAACATCATCTTCTTCTTCGGGGTAGAAAGGATTTTTGGGGGTACTATTGTAGTTAAACCCAGCCATGTTATGTAAATAGATTTTAAATGCCTGAATGTCACAAGCGTCACAAGACAAACACCAAGGCTCTGCCCCCTACCTTCGACAGTTCACGAAACTCGAATTGATATATCGAAACGGATAGATCGAATGAATGATTTGATTTATACGACAACACCGCGGTCAACAGTCAACATTTGAATTGCGAAATTACGTACACTGTAGGGAAACTTTCGATTCACGATAGTAGTATTTATGGTTTACTATTTACGAATGCCCCATGCATAATTATTGAAATTTAAAAAATCGCATCAAATTAAATATATTATTAATTACACGAGTTAATCTCGTGTTAGGAAATTTTGGTTTATTTGGGAATGACTTTTATTTTCTTATCGCAATTCATACTTATTGAAGCACCATTAGACGAATGGTAGACACGTAAGAGTTGACCATGTATTCCTCTTGTCGGGCTAGATTAATTGCGTTGAAACGAATTAGATTTTTCAGCAATGAAGTAGAAAATGATAGGTAAATGATGTTTAAATTTTTTGCTGAGAAATCTTAAAACCGTTGCTACCCGTAATTTTTTTATTGTAGAGCGTACAGGCCCACTCCTGGGCAGATGGAAACTATGTTGGACATCGGTTCCCGGGCTATTTTTAATGAAGATCACGACACCCTCAGGACAAGTGTTCGTCGGTTTTTTAGAGAGGAAATGGTGCCTATGCGAAAGAAGTAATTATATTGAGATGATCTTTGTAGTAAAATTAGTGTAGCTTTGATTGTGCTTTAATAATTGATACATACTTTACTTTATAGGTGGGAAGATGATGGCATTGTGAGTAGGTTTGCATGGTTACGAATGGGGGAACTTGGGTTCCTAGGAATGGACACTCCAGTGAAGAAGGGAGGTCTTGGCGGCTCTTTCCTTCACTCTGCCATAATAATGGAGGAACAGTGAGTTGTACAAGCTAGTAGGTGTAATCATATTATTATTATCAATGGCAGTAGCCTACCAGTTTATGGTAGCTACCAAAACTTAGGTTTTTGATGGACCCCCATTCTACTGTTCTCCCAAGCCCCAAATACCATGGCATTAAGTAGCGTACTTTTTTTAATGAAATGTATATTTAGTTACATGTTATGGTAACTTAAGTGGTTAAACAATCTTCTTTGACTTTCTACTGACCAGTTCTTCATGGTGAATTATTTGAGGAAACATACCTTTAATAACTAACATTGATATGAAATTTTCAAAATTAAGGCCTTTGGTGTATACAGTGGCCCTGAATCGTATTTTAAAAAGGTTGCCTATTCATTTTATGATAGATAATATTTGCTACTTTGTGAGGTTTTGTTTGTGATCTTTTAAAAGAAATTATTTTTAAGTGTTCACGTCACCTAAGTTGCTAAAGCCAGTTAATAGTCAATCAAATAATAATAATATTTATTGTTCACACGATTTGTATAGACATTGGACATGGTCAGGTTAGATACACAAGAATAAAAAGGTATCTTTGAAATCAGCCTGTCATCCAGATAATGATCCACACTATAATGAAGTCTATGTGGTAATAATTTTATTAGTTTAGTTTTAAATGTTTTGCAAGCTAAGGCTTCATATTGAATAGAGTTTTATTAAAAATTATGGTGAAATGGAGATGCAGACCATGCTTGTATAATCTCATTGATGGACATTGTTGTAATATGAACCCTGGCATGAGTTAAATATTCATGAAAACTAATGTTAGTGGCAAATAGTTTAGGAAAACAAAAGGTTGTACAATTTATGGTGTAAGTACATGTTAACGTTAGGATTCACAGGGAGAATGAAATCAGTTTTCCAGGAGTTCTGTAGAGCTTTGTTAATTTTGGTTGACTGACTTTTCTGTAATCTATTGATTCTAATTTTAAGTTTCATGTGACATAGACACTGCCAGTTTATATATCACAGACTTGACCAAATTAAAAACATATAGAGGGTAATTATCCTTCCATCACTAGAATATCAGGTTCTATTCATGCTAAATAAATTTCCTTTAAATATTGCGTTGAGCTTTTGACATCCCTCAGACCTATCAGGTGTCTTTCTTATTTGCTTTCTGCCAAGCCTTAGTGTTGATATGGGATGAGTACGTAGTATTGTTAGTTTTGCAAGCATGTTGGGATTGAAAGGATATTCATCTCTGAGGTTGATGAGTACCAAAGGAATTCCCCATTCCTGAGACGGGAGGTTTAAAAATTAACACTATTACTTTTTTATTGTTTTCCACTGAAATATTTATACTCTTTAAGTAAAGGTTATATGTATTTACAATTTTTTATAAACTATTTCTTTATTTTTAGTAAGATTACTTTGATTTTTTTGTTTTATTCAGCTTTGTAATGAATCTTATTCCAATGTAAAGTTGTAATTTTTGTTATTTTAAAAATAGTTTAGGTTCATTAAACTAAGAACACAATGTTTACGAGGTGTGTTCAAAAATTAACAGGAATTTTAATTTTCCGTTCAATAATATTTATTTATTCTTATACATTGATGTTGTCTCCTTCAAAGTAGTCCCCATTGGAGATTATGCACTTGTGTCAGCACTTCTTCCAATCCCTAAAACACTTCTCAAACTTGATCTTTGAGATAGCCTTTAGTTCTTTCTGTGATGCGCTTTTAATGTCATCTACTGCTGTAAAACGACGGACCTTCAAGGTTCTTTTAATTTTTGGAAATAGAGAAAAGTCATATCTGGCAAATCTTGGAGGTTGGGGCATCATTACAGTATTGTTTTTGACCAAAAATTCACGAACAAGCAATGAAGTGTGAGCTGGTGCATTATCGTGGTGCAAAAGCCATTTTGGAATGGATTTTGCTGCCATACCCAAAAAATTGGAAAAAATGTCATGACATGATCCAATCAATATGCCAACATCATCAGTGGCCTCTCTAATTGTGATTCGGCAATCGTTCATAACCATTTCTTTCACTTTTTCCACGTTTTTATCAATTGTTGATGTGCTGGGGCGTTCGTCATCTTCAAGGTCTTCACGGCCTTCTTGGAAACACTTATACTGCTCGTAAACTCTTGATTTACGCATAGCAGACTCACCATAGGCCTTTGTTAACATTTCACAAGCTTTGTTACACTTTATTTCATTTTTTACGCAAAATTTGGTACAAATTATTTGATCCATTTCTTTTAACAAACGAAAATCGCCGAGCTCTTAAAACTTGTCTAACCTTAGTGGCTATCACAGACAAAGTTCACAATGAAAACAGTTGAAAGTTTTATCATACTTCAGGGGCATTTATACCAACATGATAAAAAAAAGTTTGACAGTCGGACTCTCCAAGCCCGCGAAATGAAAAAATTCCTGTTAATTTTTTAACACACCTCATATATCCACTGTTCTTTATTCTCGTACAACTAGTTTCAACACTTAGGCATCATCATTAGGTACCCGATGATGTTGCCTAAGCATTGAAACTAGTACGAGAATAAAGAACAGTGGATATATACATTGTGTTCTTAATTTAATGAACATGAACTTCCACAAAGTTGAGCCTGAAAAAATAGAAAGCATAGTTTAGGTTTTTCCAGTTTATCTCAAGTTTTTTTAAGACTTTCACCTTAAATGTTTCCAATCCAGCCAGCAATTACATCTTTGTCAAATTTTTGCATTTTTATAGGCCAGTATTGTTTCAAGAAAGGAAATATAAAATTTTTGAACAAGTATATCATATCTTTATAATTCTGCTTGGTGTGATATTCCTCAAATCAAACAAATGTCACACAAATATCTCACCTTTTGCACCAGTGCATTTTGTCACTTCTCTGTCAATGCTTTGAAAAGTCCATGTTCTCATTTGTATTTCTTGCTGCATTATGAAGTCCTTGACCACCATTAATCTTCTCTCTGTGCCACATAATTTACCATAAGCTACATGTATGGATACAATAGCAAGGGTGAGGATTGCTGGGGGCACAAATCTTCTGTGATGTATTTCTCTGACTCATTTTCAATGTTTATACCTTTTTATATACCTTGTTATATTTTCACTATCACTTCTGAGTTCACACTTCCATCTGAATCATTCACTCACTCTCTTTCTCAATTTCATCATCTAGTATCAATTGGCTCTTTCTGCACATTGATACATGGCTAAAAAGGATACTGGGAATTTCTAATTCATTACTGATAAATATGCTGTCATTTTATGGATGCACAGTTGCAAGAAATGCTTAATACAATTTATGATTGAACCGTCTGTTGCTGTTTTCTGACTGAATCAGGTGATGTGCAATGTTAGGAGAGGTTTAACTGAGGGAAGAAAATTTCTCTTCCAACTTAATCATTTCCACCATCCCATTATCAGTGGAGATTGTAAATATTTTTGAAATGTCCCTTATAGGATAATGGATATTTTTTATGAGGCATGTGAAACTCAAGATACAATAGCAAATATGGGGACTGCTAACCAGAACATTTCCACTCTCCAAGTGTAGAAAGATGAGAGAAATGAAGATTAAACAAAACTACAGCAGAGAGATGAAGGTTGCAGACCTTTGTATTCTCTGCCCCAAATTTAACAACAAAAAAAATTGCCACAAGAGGAAAAGCAGATCTACTTTACACGATAGCACTCATAAAGGGCATATGAGGGTGGTCCCAGAAGTTCCCGACTCAACAAAGAAAACACAAAAATTTTGGAAAAAAATTTATTTTTTTCAACATAATCTCCTCTCAGCTCTATACACTTTTCCCAGTGATGTTCAAAAGGTTTGATACCCTTTTTATAATAAGAATTGTCTTGCTCCTCAATATAGCTATTAACTGCCGACATCACTTCTTCACGGTTAGAAAATCTTTGACCACCGAGCCATTTTTTCAAGTTTGGGAACAGAAAATAATCCGAGGAGGCTAAATCTGGCAAATAGGGTGCATGATTCAAACTAGAATTCATGAATTTTGGCCATTGCAATAATGGATTTCTGAGATGGTGCATTGTCTTGATGAAACAACACTTTATTCTTAGCTAAATGCAGCCACTTTTGCTTGATTTCTTCGCTCAAGTATTGCAATAAGTTTGCATAATAGTCGCATTTGATAGTTTTTTCTTTTTCAAGATAGTCAATGAAAATTATCCCATGCAAATCCCAAAAAACCGATGCCATGACCTTGCCTGCAGATGAAATGGTCTTCGTCTTCTTTGGAGCTGGTTCTCCATTTTGAATCCATTATTTTGATTGTTATATTGTTATTAATCCCAGGTGTGAAGTAATGCTTTGTTGCTGTAACACTTGCTAAACACTCAATTGAAACATCTTCATGACACTGGTTTTGCTTGAAACCAGTGTCATGAAGAACCCATCTCGCACACATCTTTCTCATGTCCAAATTTTCAGTTAATGAGTGATGTACCAGACTTTTTGAAATGCCTACTATGTCTACTAGATTTCAAACTTTTAGTCGAGGATCATCCGGTATCACTTTGTGGATTTTCTCAATCGTTTCTGGAGTCATCACCTCATTTGGTCAACCAATGTGATGCTCGTTTTGACAGGTTATATGGCCTCATTTAAACTCTGCTACCCAATATTTTACTGTTGTAAATGAAGGAACAGACTCACCCAGAATAGCATCCAGTTCAGCTTTTATATTGGTTGGGCTGAGGCCTTTCAAATAAAAGTATTGTATCATATAACAATGACCAATTTTCACAAATTCACTGAAAACGTTCACTCTTGATAGCCTGCCAAACAAATACTAAACAACATGGCATCTTCAAACTTAAAACATATGCTTTATAGATTGTGTACTTTCTAATACAGTGATTTGTCAAACAATTGCCGCCATCTCTATGTCAGGCCAGATACTTATGGGACCACCCTCTTATAATCTTTTTAGCAGCATGATAGATTCTCAGAATTCATATTCTCAAAATTATTAAAAAAACCAAAAACATAGTAATTAACCCTATGGTCGGTTTGGTAGGTGATTATAGAGTTCACCTAGTACTAAGCCCGATGGCATGTGAAATTCACACATCAGGGTAGGAGGGCCAGTTCCTTTTCCTGTGCCATTAATGGTTTCCCAGGAAGATCTGGTTGCCAAAATATTACATAGCTTGGGTGGAGCTGCAGGTGCCCAGAGAAGCTTGCCCGGTAATTAAACCTGGGCCTTCCAGTCAGCAGTCCAATGCTTTACCCCTGGACTATCGCAAACCCACTCTCAGCATTATAAGGATATAAATTTTTTTCTACAAATTCAAAGCATCAAAATTCAATAACACTTTATGATGTGCATTTATATTGCTGTAAGTGTGATTTTTCGGGTACCAGATCTTCCTGGGAAACCATAACCGGCACAGGGAAAGGAACTGGCCCCCACTACCTTGATAGGCCCCCTTGCTTTGTTTGTACTAGACACAATCTTTTACATTCAACTAATGGCAGTTATCTCTGTCAAAATACATGAAGTTCTCCTGGTATTCATCAAATGTATGGAAGAGCTACTAGTTCTGCCCATAGACCTCAATATGTGGGCTTAATTTTCATTCATGAATGCATAAGTTATGTGGCCATGTTTAAATGTGAACTCCATGAGTATGTACAGAGTATATTATTCTACCCCCTGAATGACTTTCTTTATCCATAAATTTTATTTTCATAGTGTCTATTGTTTATGTGCCTCATATTTGCCCAATCAAATAAATACATTGACATTTGAAAACTAAACAACTTGGCTTTTCCACTTAAAATTTTTTATAATCACGACCTAGGTTTAGTTATGGTGTCACATCATATGTATGATGATGTTATACTATAATGAAACCTAGGTCGTGATAATAAAAAAATTTTAAGTGGAAAAGCCAAGTTGTTTAATTTTCAAATGTCAATATGAAGATTTTCCACCAAGTTATGCCAGAAAGTGTTTTATTGAAAAACATTGTTATTCCTTCATAGGGCGAAAGATAGCTGCAGGGCAAATGACGTTGCATCAACCTACAAATTTTTGTTCTGTCTATTCACATGTACTATATAAATTTATATAGTATATAAAAACATACACAGAAAACACTGCATAACATATATTTATTTTTCTATTGTTTTAAGCTCAACTTCGTGGAAGTTCACGTTCAATATTTATTTTATTAAGAACACAATGTGTACATCCACTGTTCTTTATGATGATACAACTAGTTTCAACGCTTAGGCATTATCATCAGATACAAAAATAAAATCACTTCGGTTTTACAGCTTTTACCCCTCTTTTTTACCCCCTCTTTCACCCACTCCACTCTCCCTTATAAATGCTATATAAACGAGCCGCAGCTGGTTTTATTTTTGTATCTGATGATGATGCCTAAGCGTTGAAACTAGTTGTATGATAATAAAGAACAGTGGATGTTTACATTGTGTTCTTAATAAAATAAATATATTTATTTGGTTATGAATTGAAAATTTTTGCAACAAAAAGCAATAACAACCATATGGAAATGATTTATTCATTGTAGCAAATAATTTTAAATTAAATTCATCACAATAAGGTAGTATTCGATATGACACTTTAATTTTCCATAAGCATGTTTTATTCATCATTTGTCTTCAATCAGCCTTCCATTTTTTCTGGGCAGGTCACTCGTTGATGGACTCGGATCAGGATTTGTTCTTCATTCAGATATAGTTCTCCCATACATTATACATTATGGATCAGAAGAACAAATAAAAAGGCTGCTACCAGATATGTTGGCTGGAAGGAAGATAGGTGCCATTGCAATGACTGAGCCACATGCAGGCAGGTGGGTCTTCTGTAAAATGTTTTACCATTGTAATGTCTATGGTAATGCCCAAACATTAAAGAGATGCCAGCCATACTAATAAATATTGCCACTTTGTTGTGAAATTCAACAATTTGTATTTTATATTTAATGCTTTGTGTTACAATTAACAGAAATTAGGATTAAGCCATTCAAGATTTTTATGTAAATTAATGCATATTCTCACCATCACAATGCAAGCATAACCATCCTAGCCATTGCCTTAAAATCCATAGTATTTAGGTAGACCGGCAATGGTATTGCATGAAGGACATCTGTGATGTACAATCTAGCTATGTCATGGGATATATTGTAATTAGAATTTCCTCAAATGAAGTTACCTTTTTGTCCTTAGTACCCATCAGTAGATAATAGATGTACTTTTCTAGTGGGTCGCAATAATATACCATTTAGAGCTTAATGTAATGTGTAGATGGTAGTTCCTTGTAGTTATGTTTTAGTTTCATAAACTTTGTATACTGCCAAAATTTCAAATGAACATTACCTATTTCGAGACATGTTTACTATCTGTTATATAGATGTTGGTCATCATTAACAAAATATAAATTCCCTGTACATAATTTCTTTAGTGGCAAACTGAACTTAATCCTTACAATATTATTCAATGCACTATTAGTTTTTATTTTGTTTTATTTTCTTTCTATTAGTTTTTATTTCTTAATGACTGTATGGTGGTACCATAATTCCTGGCCTATGAGATGCACTGACTCTTAAGGCACTGATTTATGGGTTGTATTTTACAAAAAAATAATCAACATATTTTAGTGTTAACTTAATAGGAAGAAAATGGCATTGCTACATTTCAAAATTTCCACTCTAATGGAAGGTTAATTGTTGTAAAATCCCAGGAATGCATCACCACTGGTGGAATGGTGTGCCCCAGGTGAGGTATGCCAAAGCTTGTCATAAAAAATACTTACCCTTGGCCCCGTGAATAGAAGGCCAATTTTAGTTCACATTTTCAGTTTTAGTAAGAAGATCCTATGGTTCAGAAAATATGATGCTTTTGTTTAACATGGTGATTTTTTCCACAGAATAAGTTCTTTTTTTATTTTTAAGAGTTTCATTCTTCCTACTAAGAACATTAATGGACAGTTGGTTTTATTTGTCACCTTATGTATATCTCTATGAGATGGCAATCGGCCTTGTTTAAAAGTGATTTCAAATATCACGTGGTCTATTTTAATTGGTGATTGAATGACTTTTCCATGCAGAGCTAAATAATTACCATCTTCCCTATTAAATTAGATAGATGGTCGTTTGGCTATTTCAATAAATTCTCAAATCAGACAAAGATTATACAGCCCAATTTTTACCTATATCTGTTGAAGTCAATGCACAGTCTTAACTAAGGCACTCTTTTATAATCCAACACCCTAATGTTAATTGGCTTTTTAGTTTATCCTATGTAGCTTGATTATACACCTTCTGTAAGAGGTGGGATAGCATATTTCGTAGATTTTAAATATGCTTTATTGTACTCTGATCTCAATCCTGGTTCTTTGTAAGATTTAAGTGAGCTATATGATCACTTGTTTCTAAAATGAAAAGCAGCTTTGCAAAGATGATAAGCTTGGTTTAGTCATTCTGGTTGTTATTTTCTCGCTTTCATTCAAAGATCTTTTTATGAATTAAAGACAGTATGAATTTCCTAAAAGAGTGAAGGAATGTGCTCCTCTTGCATTTTGTCCTATACATCAGACACATACTCTGCAAACTCTGCCCCGTTATACAAATAATGTCTCCACCTTAATTTTCCTTCCACATTATTCCTTTGTCTCATTTAAATACCCATCAAACTAGCAGAACATTTTCAAAACTACAGGCCCCTAGTGCAACCCCTCCATCTCTTCTCAGCCACCCTCCACTCTATGGAACCACCAAGAATGCAAAAGCTGCAATTTTTATCAACCCACTAACTATCTGATTCCAGAATCCAAAGCCAAAAATCATTCCTTTGCCACCTGCACATCAACAGACACATTACTGCCTGTCCTGTAACTTCTGTCCTGCCTTTTACATTTGTGAATTCACTGTCCCCCTTTCCCTCCATATGAACAACCACTGCTACTCTATTAAATCCCCTAGCCAACTTTGGTAAAATGCAGGGAAGTTGGTTTAAGAAATGGAATGTTGAAGTACTAACCAGGACAATAAAAAACTCTCAGCAGACTTTAGAGAAAATCATGAGTAAGGAAAGAAAGCTGAATACTCTTGGGAAAAAAGGGAACATATCAAATAAGGGAAATCTAAATCTGCCAAACTAAACTATATGGATGGAAGATGGTAATATTGAGAGTGAAATAATAAACTTAAATAGGAGACAAGCCAAGCAAAAGAAGTGCAGTGTGAGGATATGGAAAGTTTAAAAAGGAAGGTTGATATTGGTGCACTATAGAGGAAGGAGAAAGAACTAAGGAAGTAAAAAGTGACTATCTGTGCAAACAACCAAAGATAAGTTAGGAAAAATTGAACCAGGAAAAATTAAAGTGAGATGGAAAAAATACATAGTTAATCTATATGGTAGAGATAAGTATTAGACCAGCAAGGATAGACTTAAAAAGACAATATGATGTCAATGGAAATAACTTAGGTCTAGGTATACTTAAATGTGAGATAGGAAGAGGATTTAGGGAATTTAAATGAATAATCCTATGGGGATGGATAACCTTCCTAATAGTAGTAAGTAAAAGGAAGTATAACGAGTCAAATAATAAACTGAAGCAGGTAATAAATAGAGCAAAATAAGTGTGGTGGAAGACGCAGTGCAAGGATATGGAAAGTTTACAGAGGAAGGGAAATTGGTGCAATATACAGTAAGATTAAAACCCTGTCAGAAAGTAAGAAGGGAATATTGTTGCAAAGAATCAAAAATAAGTGTGGTGAAATATTATTTGAACCAGAAAAAATCCAAGAGAGGTGTAAGGAGTATGTAGAAAAGCTATATGGTAAAGCCATTAGGTGAGCAAGGTTAGACATAGAAATAGAATATGATGTAGATGAGGATAGCTTAGATTCAGACTTATTTAGATGGCAATAGAAAGGGAGTTGAAGTTAAGCAAGACCGTGGGGGTAGTAAACATTCCAGTGGAACTAATTAAGAGTTCAGGAAATCAAGGGAGGAATAGTTTTCATGAACTAATTTGTAGCCTTTAAGAGGGAGGAATTTGGCTGGATGATATTGTCAGATCAGTAGTTCCGATCCCAAAAAAAGGAAAAGTAGGGTAAGTGAGGACTAATGAACAATAAGTTTAATTTTGCATGCAGCTAAAGTAATTCTCAGGATCATCATTAAGATGATGGTGAGGAGGGCTGATGACCATTTATGGGATGATCAGTTTAGGTTCTGGAAGAGGAGAAGCATTCGTAATGCCAAAGTAGTAATGAGGTCACGTGTACAGAAGAAATGGAATGCAATCAGGATGTTTTGTTTCTTTCCTAGATTTCGATAAGAAATTTGATAGAGTGGATTAGGTAGAATTATTGAATACATTGCAGAAAATAGGATTGGATTGGAGGAATAGATGACTTATCCATAACCTGTACATTTCTCAGATTATTCAGGGATGATTGGCATATGGAGAGTTAGGATGGGCATTGCTAGGAAGAGAGGTAAGATGGGGTTCATTGACTCCCATGCTTTTCAACATCAATATAGAGGAAAGGGTAAAAGAGGCATGGGAAAAAATGGAAATGTGAATTAAAGTTTGCACTACACAGTAAGGTTATCCAATCCCAAACCCCTTACCTGTATATTTAATGCATCACCAAAGCTGATGTGATAAGTGCCGTAGAAAATCAGTGTGATATGTATGGGATATGTCAGTGAAAACAAAAAAGTTTGGATGGACAAGGAAGAGTCAAATAACATAGCATTTCCAAAGAATAGAATTTTTATTATCTATTAGTTTTGGCTGCGTAGGTGTTCGCGGTGGTGGCTTGAAGAATTCTGCATATTCAGGTTTTCACGGCGTTGTTGTTTGAAGCCGACGTCCGAAAACCTCGGCTTCAAACAACAACGCGGTGAAAACCCGAATATGCAGAATTTTTCATCTACTAGTTTTGCTACACTGTAGTATCATCTGGACTAATGGTAAAAGAGGTTACTCAAATAACACTAAGAGGTGAGGTTGGGCAGAGGATCGAGAAGGGGGACCGGAGTGGGCGGGAGAGGGAAGGGAGGTAGGTGTACGTGTAGTCACTCAGTTCTAGATGGGTGGGAGGGTAAGGTTATTAGTTGGTTCCCTAAAGCTCTGCTGGAAAGTAATTTCAGAATTTCTAGGAGAAGGAATGGAAAGAGAAAAAGTGGTCATTGGTTATGGTTTCCTTTCCCCGTACACTGGTCATTATGACCAATTGTTCTTGGATGTCCATCATATCCCTTTTTTCTCTTTGTGTATCATCTATGGCAATAAGTTCATCTCATGACCTTTGTTGAGGAGGTGGGCTACAAATTGTTACATTCCTGGTTCCTTGCTGAAGTTCCTGCAATGTTTCTCTGCTCTCACCTGAAGACTTCTCCACATCTCCCCAATGTATGATGCCTTGCAATCTATACATTGGTCTAATTTGGCAGTATGCTCCATTCTGCTCAATGGTCTTCACAGGATCTTTTACTGATGGGAGCAAGCTTTTAAGATTCTGTTTGTAGTAAAATTCTACATTTTTGCTAAAGTCTGTGAGGAGTTTTCCAATTCTGATGGATGATTTCCCTGCATACAAGGTCTGTTCAAAAAAAGATGAGACTGCTTGAATAAATACTTTCTTTTTTTAGTTACCCTTTAATCATGCTTATCATCTTCAAAATAGAGCTCTTTTCTGCCAATATAACACAACGTTTTCTTCCAGCTTTTGAATGCCGCCTGGAATGCTTCTTTCGGGATAGCCTTTAAGACTGCAGTACAATTTTGTGGGATGTCTTCAATAGTTTCAAATCTGCATCCTTTCAAGATCGATTTCAACTAAGTAAATAGGAAAAAGTCCACTGGAGCAAGATCCAGAGAGTAGGATGGCTTGAGGATCACTGGTGTGCTGTTTTTGGCCACAAACTCAGTAGCAATCATTGATGTGTGCACCAATGTGTTGTCGTGATGAGAGTAGAGAGACTTGTTTTTCCAATTTTTTTGGTCTTTTCCACAACATGGCATGTCTTAAACTTCTTATAACCTTGATATAGTGCTGCCTATTCACTGTTAGCCCTTTGGGGACATTCAGAATGAAAAATTCCTTCCCAATTGAAGTAAACGATCAACATCATATTCAATCGTGACATCTGAGCTTTTTTGGGTCATGGGGAAGATAGCCCCTTCCTACTCTCCCTCAACACTGTGCGAGACTCGTAGATTCAATGCTGAATGCCTATTGAGCCACTGCATAAATTTCAGTTACAATTTTCCCGAGGTTAAAACAAAGCTCAATGCACCTGCATAACACCTCCATTCTCACCAGCACAAGAATTTGTAGAGCAAGCATGTGCAAGGTCAGACAAGAATTGCTGTTGTGTGGAGATGAGATAGGGCCTCAGGCAAGGTGGTTTTTTACTTGTCACAGAAACCACTAGAAGGTGACACCTCACTGATTGTGACCCATCAAGCAGTTCAGGTAGAAAGTCCATTCTCATCCTATTATGTACAGACCTTGTATTTAATGCATCACTAACAATGTTATTCTATGAGGTTGGAGGTATAAATTTCTCTAAACCTTATTTTTGCTATTTTTCTTTGTCAGTAAGTCATCTAAGATATGCTCTGTGTATTCGTTGCCTACCGCTATTATTTAATAGTGGCTATTTCTTCAGTAAGAGCTATGGGTGTTAAGGGTATAGTCAATGCCCTTAAGGGTGTATCAAGTCATGGAAAGGTGCTAGTTTTTGGTTTATTGAGTGTTTGGAAGAGGCATGGATGACCTGGCCTGTGCATGTGGTTTTACGGTAGATAGTAGTAGTTTTTTATAGTGATGATTTGATCAAGGAAATTTATAGAGTTCCATTTTCTTGAATATCCATTTTTAATTTAACGTTCTTATTTTGTGAGTTAATAAGAAATGAAAAATTTCCCAGATGATTTTTTGTTCCTGACCATTGATTCAATATATTGTCTGCATAGAATGGTTCATTAGTGCGCACATTTCAGGAGGGATGGTTCACTGTTAAATAATTCCCTTTCTAAGCTTTTTAAGAATATTTTGGACAATAAGGGTGACAGGAGGGATCCCATGGCCAAGCTGTCAGTTTGTTGATAAAAGTTGCCGTTGGACTTCAAATACATAAATCTGGTTTGTGCACACTTTAATTGGGGATGTTAGTTCATCACAGATATTTTTTAGTGTCTTGGCATTGTGTAACACATCACCTGTTCACTGCTATCTCTTAAGGGACATGTGTGAAAAGATTCTTGATGTTGAACAACCTTAGAAAGGGCTTTATTGGTGGGGAAGTTTATTTAAAGCTTTGGTCAGTTCTGTTGAATTTTTTATACTGTTAGTGGCAAACAACTGTGATTGTTCAATAAATTTACTGTTGACCATCCTGATTAGTGAATGTGCTGGGGAGGCATTTCCAGAAAACACAAGGTGTGTGGGGGTGGTTAGTTCGTGGATTTTGGGCATGCGGTAAAACCTGTGAGCTATAGGACACGTCTATATTATTTTCCACTTTTCTTCACGGTTGAGGATGGCTTGTATGTTAAAAATCATAATTTTTTACTCTCTAAAATTTCACCGTGGGTTCTTCATTTAGCACTTGAATGTGACAGTCTTTCATAAGTGAAACACTTGCTAATGTAAATATCATGGTTCATAACTACTACTACTGAATTCCCTTTATTTGTGTTAATGGCAATCAATTAATGACAAAATAAGTCTCCTTTGTGGAGACCCAAAGTTATTTGGTTCATCCGTGATCATAATAATGGAATTCCACCAAGAATTGGTTTAAATATTCATCTGAAGAGATTATGACATTTTCGAGAGGAATGAAGGCTAAGTTGAACATTTAAACTGAGGGCAAAAACTAGAGTAGGCATTTTAAGTTTTGAAAATGTTTTGAACTAAGATTGTCAAAGTAGTATTTACATTAGAAGAAGAAGGGTGTTTGGGATGTTGAGTAATATGAGATTTTAAGATAAGATTAGTGATACCTTGATATGGAGAGTGTTTTATATGGTATGGAAACTTGATCATTGAAGTAAGATAGTAAGCATTGGAGGCTTAAGAGATATGGAGATGGATGGAAAAAGTAAATTGTGCAGAAAGGAAAACAAATGAGGAATTGTTAGACAGGATGTGGGAAGAGGGAATTGTTACTATAAATCCAACTGAGTCAGGAAAGATTGATGCATTCTTTTGATTGGCAGTGGAATGTTGATGATTGAGATAGAGGGGAGTACATTAGACAAGCAAGGAAGGGATAGTAAAAGAATGGGCATGTTGGACAGCATGAAGGGAGGAAGGAAGTATGTGCAATTTGGAAAGGGTTTTTTATGTCAGATGTCAGGTTTTTTTGTTAGGAGAGGCAAAGAAATGTATTACTGTTCAGTCTGTTGCCATCCAAAATTACCTTAAATGGATATTGCTACTTTTGTCTTGTTCACCTGAAATAACTAATGAATGAAGCATTTAACTAATAAATGAAATGTTAATATGCTACACAAGTACATTAACAAAAGTTATGTTTATATACTCTTTGTATACGCAAGTGACTTGCAAGCAATTAAAACTCGGGCCACAAAGCAAGAAAATGGAGGTTATGTATTGAATGGTAGTAAATGCTTCATAACCAATGGTGCCATGGCAGATGTGGTAATTGTTGTTGCAGTCACTAACCCACATGCCAAGAGTCCAGCCCATGGCATTTCATTGCTTCTTGTGAATGCTGATGCTGAAGGATTTTCCAGAGGAAAACCAATTGAAAAAATAGGACATAAAACTCAGGTAAGATTAGATGGAGTAAACGTGACCACAAAGGAGTATACATCAATTGCATCTCTTTGATTTTTTCTAAATATATATGTATGTATATATGTGTGTGTATCTATGTATATGTATGTATATATATGCATGTATGTGCGTATATGCATGTATGTATATGTATATATATATATCCACTCCCATGGAATACAACCTTGCCGTGGTGGAAGGGCTTGTGTGTTCCGATGACCCCTAGAGCTGTGCTGGCGGGAGTAATAATAATTACTCCTGGAAAGGTCACCCATGCCAGATAGGTCAAAGGTTAGGAGCCAGACGAAAGGTAGTCCACGCAGCGTCTGTTCCTCAGTGAGGCGGCTGCAGTGGCGTCTGACTCCAGTGGGGCGGCCATTAAGTGATGGTGTCACGTTAAAAACACTATTGAGGAAGGCAACGGGAAACCACCTCAATTATGATTCCCAAGAATGTAATGATGGGCACTATAGATAGTATGAGTCCTGGCAACTACGGGACTCGGCCCAAGAGGCCGTGTGTCGTGCCCAGCAGCGGGAGAGGCAAGGCTTCCGCGGTCGTCATCCCACGAGACCCTTGCAGGGAAGAAATAACTGCAGCAGGACAGAAGACTCAGAAGAAGACGAAAGTAGTTAGAATAGGAACCTGGAACGTCAGGACAATGTTGAGGAGAGGCAAATTAGAAAATATTAAGCGAGAGATGGAAAGAGGAAATATAGATGTTTTAGGTCTCTGCGAGGTGAGATGGAAGGATAGCGGGATTACTGGAGTGACAATTATAGAGTGATATACAGCGGCGGGGACGAGAGCCAACGAGGGGTTGCCGTAATTTTAAATAAAGGGGTAGGAAGAAGTGTAGTCAACATAGAGCAAGCAACTGATAGAATTTTACTCGTAGAGATTAAAGCAGAGCCGACGAACTTGGTCATCGTTCAGGTATACATGCCACCGAGCAACCACAAGGAGGAAGAAGTCGATAGGATGTACGATGAGTTAGAGGATATCATCGTGAGTGTTCCTGCAGGGAAACATTTGATAGTGATGGGGGATTGGAATGCGACGGTAGGCGAAGGAAGAGATGGGGGTGAGGTGGGGGACTATGGGTTAGGCACGAGGAATGAACGCGGGGAGAAAGCGATTGAATTCTGCAGGAGACAGGGGTTAGTCATTACCAACACATGGTTTAGACACCACAAAAAGCATAGGTATACATGGAAAATGCAGGTGACTCAGAAAGGTATCAGTTAGATTATATTATGGTTAGGCACAGGTTTAGGAACAGTGTGATAAATTCGCACAGTTTCCCAGGAGCGGATGCGGACTCTGACCACAATTTAGTTGTTATGAAATGTAACGTTCGTTTCAAGAAGATAAGGCAAGGGCAGCGGGTTAGGAAATGGAATTTAGAAGCATTAAATGCATTAACAAGGAAGGAGTATCAGCTGGCTGTAGAGAAAATGATGGATGACGGTAAAGAATTGAGTACTATCGAAGAAAAATAGGAATGTATCAAGCAAGGGATGTCAAAAACCGAAAAAGACACTATAGGAACCGTTAACGGGAAAAGGATAAGGAAACCATGGGTAACGGATGAGATGATTGCAAAGATGGATGAGAGAAGAAGATGAAAAATTGTAAGCACAGAGTTAGGCAAAATGAGGTACAAAGACTTAAACAACAAATTGAGAAGGGCCACAAATAAAGCAAAAGAAGAATGGTGGAAAACGCAATGTGAGGATATGGAAAATTTACAGAAGAAGGGTGAAATAGGTCCTCTATGCAGCAAGGTTAAGTTATTATCGGGAAGTAAGAAGGCAAGATCTGTGCTAACAGTTAAAGATAAGTGGGGTAAGATAATAGTTGAACCAGGAAAAATCCAAGAGAGATGGAAGGAATATATAGAAACACTGTATGGTAAAGAACATAGGCCGATAAGGTTAGACATAGAAAAGGAACATGACGTAGAAGAAGATAGCTTAGGTCCAGGCATACTCGATGATGAAATAGAAAGGGCATTAAAGGAGATGAAAGCAAATAAGGCCGTGGGGGTGGGCAACATTCCTGTAGAAATGTTGAAATGGTTAGGAAAAGGTGGGAAGAAGGCCATGTATGGACTGATTCGTAGTACCTATGAGGAAGGAATGTGGCCGGAAGATTTTGTGAGATCAGTGTTAGTTCTTATTCCAAAAAAGGCAAAGGCTACGTCATGTGAGGATTACAGAACAATAAGTTTGATATCCCACACAGCTAAAGTTATTCTCAGGATCATCAACAAAAGGATAGAGAGTAAGGCAAATGATTACTTAGGGGATGATCAGTTTGGGTTTAGGAAAGGAAGAGGTACGCGTGATGCCATGCAGTAATGAGATCACTAGTCGAGAGGAATATAGAATACAATCAGGACGTTTTTGCCTGTTTTGCAGATTTCGAAAAAGCATTTGATAGAGTGAATTGGGAAAAATTAATGCATGTATTGCAGAAAATAGGAATGGATTGGAGGGACAGGAGACTGATCCGCAACCTGTACATGTCTCAGACTGCTCAGGTGCGAGTGGGGAACGAAGAGTCCAGATGGGCAGTGTTAGGAAGAGGTGTAAGGTAGGGTTGCCCATTGTCACCGGTACTGTTCAGCGTATATGTAGAGAAAATGATTAAAGAGGCATGGGAAGAACTGGAGGTAGGAATGAAAGTCGGAGGGGAATTCGTAAAATCGGTTAGGTTTGCTGATGACCAAGCATTAGTAGCTCAGTCAGCCAAGGGGTTGCAAGCATTGCTGAGTGAATTGGAGGTTCAGTGCGATAAATATGGGATGAGAATCAATATTAATAAAACAAAGGTTATGCGATTTTCCAGAAAGAAAAAGGCTAAGCTAAATATTAAAATAGGCGGGGAAAAAATAGAGCAGGTAGAACAGTTTACATATCTCGGAAGTATTTTGGACAAATACGGTCAAAGTAGTAGGGACGTAAGGAGAAGAATTGCACTAAGCAAGGAGGCTTTCTCGAGGAGGAGGGAGTTGATGACAGGGACGCTGAGCAGAGATGTTAAGACAAGACTCGTAAAAACTCTGATATGGGGCGTAGCTATGTATGGTGCGGAAACGTGATCACTAAAGCAGGAGGACAGACGTAGATTGGAGGCTTTTGAAATGTGGGTGTGGAGAAGAATGGAGAAGGTGAAATGGACCGAAAGGAAAACAAATGAGGAAGTACTAGAGATGGTGGGACATTAACGTCAAAACCTGGGTCATTTTTTAAATAAAGTGTGTGGGATTACAAAGTCATATCATTTCAATCTGATAGATTACTAATGAGCCATCCAATGTTCAAATATAAATGTGATCTAAGTGAAAGGATTACATACCCGACCTCACTCTACTGAAGTTATTCAATAAATGACAGTTCATGCAGATTTTGTATGTTCATATCTTGGGCTTCTGATTCTTTGCAACAATTTCAAAGCATAAAAATCATTTGCCTTGACCAGGATAATCCCAGTCAAGGCAAATGATTTTTACGCTCTGAAATTGTTGCAATGAAATGCATGTTAGCGGATGACTCCGTTAAAAGTTACTGTTGCGGCATCTCTTGCAATTTCTTGAAATTTGCTTCTGATTCTCTTCCTGTGGGTTTTATCCCTCTTTAAAATCCTGCTTAGGTATGCAACGGACATGTAAGTAAGAAGTTGGTGATAAGTATTTCTAATTTATTTTTATTTTACATATTTATGTATTATTATTTCATCTTGTTATTTTACAAAGGTAAAATATAAGATATGCCAAACAAAAAAATGTACACATGCATTTTGAGAAATGGTCATAATAAAATTACTCTTTTTCGTACCTTGATGAAAAATATTCATTTAGATCATAAAAACAATTCTTAATTAATGAAGATTTTAACCTAGATTTAAACATCTGATATGAGTTGGTATCTTTAATTTTATATTTATTTTTATGATTATAAATTTTAATGTCAGCACAATGGGGTCCTTTTTGAAACACAAGTGGAATGCTATATTACATGCACCTTCTTTTTTTTGTATTGTGACATAAGCATGAATTCTCTCATTGTTTTAAAGAAATGCATCTTTTATTGAGCATGCACACATAGTTGATATATTTCAGATAAAGATTTCAGGATTTATGAAATGAGGTCTACTTGATTCTATTTTTGGAATTTTGGCCATATATCTAATACTCTTTTTTGCATGATGAATATTTTCTCAACACCTACAGCAGAGCCCCAAATTTTAATTCCGTAATGCATCCAAGATTTGAAATTACAAAAGTAGGCTGTTTATAAAACTGCTTCATCCACCTTTTCTAGGTTTCTTAGTTCTTAAGAAATTCTGTAAAGCTTGCAGGATAAATGCCTAATATGTTCATTCCAGTTTCTGTCTAGCTTTCATCAATCATTAAACCTAAAAATTTGGTACTGTTAATTTTCTTCGGAAGATTATCTTCCATGTAAGGATTAATTTCAGGGATTTCTTTTTTTTGCTTAAATTGTATGAATTTTTTTCTAAATTAATTAATCCTTCAAGGTTACCAATCATTCTTGACGTGGTGGAAGGGCTTGTACATTCCAATGACCCCTAGAGCTGTGCTGGCGGGAGTAATAATAATTGCTCCTTGTAGGGTCACCCATGCCAGATAGGTCGAGGGTTAGGTGCCAGAGAAAAGGTAGTCCACGCAGCATCTGTTCCTCAGTGAGGCGGCTGCAAAGGCATCAGACCCCAGTGGGGCGGCCATAAAGTGATAGTGTCACGTTAAAAACACTATTGAGGAAGGCAACGGGAAACCATCTCAATTATTATTCCAAGTAAATGATGGGCAAGAGAGAGAAATTGAGTCCTGGCAATTGCGGGACTCGGCCCAAACAGCTGTGTGTTGTGCTCAGCAGCAAGGCTTATGCAGTCATCATCCCATGAAACTCTTGGAGGGGACAAACAACAGCAGCAGGACAGAAGACGCAGAGGAAGAAGACAGAAATAGTTAGAATAGGAACATGGAATGTTAGCAATGTTGAGGACAGCCAAATTAGAGAATATTAAGTGAGAGATGGAAAGATGTAATATAGATGTTTAAGGTCTATGCGAGGTGAGATGGTAGGATAGTGGGGATTACTGGAGTGATAATTATAGAATAATATACAGTGGCAGGGTCGAGAGGCAACGAGGGGTTACCATAATATTAAATAAAGAAGTAGGGAGAAGCATAGTCCACATGGAGCAAGCAACGGATAGAATAGTACTACTAGAGATTAAAGCAGAACTGACAAACTTGGTCATCGTTCAGGTATACATGCCACCCAGCAATCACAAGGAGGAAGAAGTTGATAGGATGTACCATAAGTTAGATGATATAATCACGTGTGTTCCTGCAGGGAAACATTTTATAGTGATGGGGAATTGGAATGCGACGTAGGCGTAAGAAGAGATGGTGATGAGGTGGGAGACTATGGATAAGACACGAGGAATGAACGCGGGGAGAAAGCGATTGAATTCTGCAGGAGACAGGGGTTAGTCATCACCAACACATGGTTTAGACACCACAAAAGGTGTAGGTATACATGGAAAATGCCAGTTGACTCAGAAAGGAATCAGGTTATATTATGGTTAGGCACAGGTTTAGGAACAGTGTGATAAATTCGCACAGTTTCCCGGGAGCAGATGCGGACTCTGACCACAATTTAGTTGTTATGAAATGTAACGTCAATTTCAAAAAGATAAGGCAGAGGCGGCTAGGAAAGGGTTAGGAAATGGAATGTAGAAGCATTAAATGGATTAACAAGGAAGGAGTATCAGCAGGCTGTAGAGAAAATCATTAATGATGGTTAAGAGCTGAGTACTATCGAAGAAAAATGGGAATGTATCAAGAAAGTGATGTCAAAAACCAAAAAAGACACTAAAGGAACCGTTAACAGGAAAAGGATAAGGAAACCATGTGTCACGGATGAGATGATTGCAAAGATGGAGGGGAGAAGTTGGAAGAATGTAAACACAGAGTTCGGCAAAATAAAGCACAAAGAGTAAAACAATAAATTGAGACGAGCCAAAAATAAAGCAAAAGAAGAATGGTGGAAAACGCAATGCGAGGATATGGAAAGTCTACAGAGGAAGGGTGAAATAGGTGCACTATACAGCAAGGTTATGTTATTATCGGGAAGTTGGAAGGCAAGATCTGTGTTAACAGATAAAGATAAGTGAGGTAAGATAATGCTTGACACAGAAAAAATCCAAGAGAGATGGAAGGAATATATAAAAAGACTGTATGGTAAAGAACTTAGGCCGACAAGGTTAGACAAAGAAAAGGAGCATGACGTAGAAGAAGATAGCTTAGGTCCAGGCATACTTGACGATGAGATAGAAAGGGCATTGAGGGAGATGAAACCAAATAAGGCCGTGAGGGTAGACAACATTCCTGTGGAACTATTGAAATGTTTAGGAGAATGTGTGAAGAAGACTTTATGGACTGATTCGTAGTATCTATGAGGAAGGAATCTGGCCAGAAGATTTTGTGAGATCAGTGTTAGTTCCTAATCCAAATAAGGTAAAGGCTACATCATGTTAGGATTGCAGAACAATAAGTTTGATATCCCACGCAGCTAAAGTATTCTCAGGATCATCAACAGAAGGATGGAGGATAAGGCAAATGATTACTTAGAGAATGATCAGTTTGGGTTTATGAAGGGGAGAGGTACGTGTGATGCCATTGCAGTAATGAGATCACTAATCAAGAGGAATATAGAATACAAGCAGAGCGTATTTGCCTGTTTCGTAGGTTTCGAAAAAGCATTTGATAGAGTGAATTGGGAAAAACTAATGCATGTATTGCAGAAAATAGGAATAGATTGGAGGGACAGGAGGCTGATCCGCAACCTGTACATGTCTCAGACTGCTCAGGTGCGAGTGGGGAACGGAGAGTCCGGATGGGCAGTGTTAGGAAGAGATGTAAGGCAGGGTTGCCCATTATTACTGGTGCTGTTCAACATATATGTGGAGGAAATGATTAAAGAGGTATGGGAAGAACTGGAGGTAGGAATGAAAGTCGGAGGGCAATTAGTAAAATTGGTCAGGTTTGCTGATGGCCAAGCATTAGTTGCTCAGTCAGCCAAGGGGTTGCAATCATTGCTGAGTGAATTGGAGGTTCAGTGCAATAGATATGAGATGATAATCAATATTAATAAAACAAAGGTTATGTGATTATCCAGGAAGAAAAAGGCTAAGCTAAACATTAAAATGGGAGGAGAAAAATAGAGCAGGTAGAACAGTTTACATATCTCGGAAGTGTTTTGGACCAATACGGTCAAAGTAGTAGGGACATAAGGAGAAGAATTGCACTAAGCAAGGAGTCTTTCTCAAGGAGGAGGCAGTTGATGACAGGGACGTTGAGTAGGGAGGTTAAGAAAAGACTCGTAAAAACTCTGATATGGAGCGTAACTATGTACGGCGCAGAAACATGGTCGCTGAAGCAGGAGGATAGATGTAGATTGGAGGCTTTTGAAATGTGGGAGTGGAGAAGAATGGAGTAGGTGAAATGAACCGAAAGGAAAACAAATGAGGAAGTACTAGGGATGGTGGGTGAGGAGAGGGGTTGGTTGGGAGAAATCCTATGGAAGCAGGAAAAATGGATGAAAGGTATATTGAGCGGCAGTGGGATGTTGAAGAAGGTAATAAAGGGAAGAATTTTAGGCAAACGAGGAAAGGGCAGGAACAGGATAGGGATGTTGGATTGGATGAAGGGAGACCTAATGTAGAGTAGGTTGCTAGATTGTATTTCATTTGTAGTCTCAAGTTAATTATGGAATAGTTGTGTCCATCCAAAAACCTACCTTAACCGGTAGATTACCTATTAATTAATCCTTTTGGGCCACCCGTGCAAACTTATTCAATTCCTGCTACAGTTGGGATAGTCATGAATGCAGCTCACATCTACCTAACATCAAGTGTGACATGACTTTGTTTTCAGTCATTCTTCTTTGTGGGCATCATTCACCCTCCTTCACTTAAGCTGTAAAAAAGTATACCTTAAGTCTTTTTAGATCTCTTTCCAAGCCCTAAAAATCTTCTAGACATTCACATTGCACATGAATTTGCATTAAATTTTGTTTAATGCTAAGGAAGTATTCTTACTGCTCATTAAAATTATAATTTTCAATTTGTTACTTAGTTATTTTATTCTGCTCATTAGGATGTGGCTGAACTGTTCTTTGATGATATTCAACTACCACCGGATGCCATTCTGGGGAAGGAAAATCAAGGCTTTATGTACCTCATGAATCAACTTCCACGTGAGAGATTACTCATAGGCATTGCAGCTGTGGCTCACTGTGAATGGATGTTTGAAGAAACTAGGTCCTATGTAACCAACAGGAAAGCATTTGGGGGAACCTTAGCTGACTTACAAGTAATTATTTTATTCGTAATTATATTTAATCCATTATGGTGTGTACTGGTGTGCCTTTTGAATGTCTTTTAAATTTAAAGCACTCATTTGTGCCATATTGTCAAAAGCACATCATTTTAAGGTTTAATTTTTCTGATGGCACTGACATTTTTTCCATGAAGAAAATTTTCAATGGAATTTTCATCACCAATATATTTACAGTATTGTCAGAGTGATTGTAAATTAAATTGGTAGAGATAAAAGCAGACAAGATCAATCCAGTGGCAAATAAGGTGTACATACTGACAAATAGTCACTGGAAGCACTCCTCCAGTGACATCATCTTCCATCTCAATTCATTTCCCATCCCAAAACATACCCACAACATATCATTTGACAGCTGTTTTTTTAACCTCCATAGTCTTCCTCTTAACTCCTTGAATGCACAACTCAAAAGTTCAGAGATGTCAACAATTGCTCAATAAAGGTTTTTACTCCTACATTCATAATTGTCAGTATTCCCCAAAAAAGTGACATTTTCTTTCTCCCCTTCTCCATCAAAGATGGCAAAAGCTTTAATTTTACATTCACACCCCAATTTTACACACACCTCTTATCCAAAGTCTGCTATGTTCCCACTTTCTATTTGTCTGTCCATTGACCATAATTTTGATCAAACATCTCCTCACATAGTAAAAATCATTCTCCTTAACCAGGACTAAAACCTTGGATCCCCTTAACTAAAGTTTCAAAATGAAATCAAAACCACTAGGTATCTTTCCACGAGTTGTACCCTTGAATAGAACTCGTGGAAAGATACCTAGTGGTTTTGATTTCATTTTGAAACTTTAGTTAAAAATGAATTTCCACATAGTTGAGCCTAAAACCATAGAACATATTGGATCCCCTTGATTTCTGAATAATTGCTTTAACCAATTAAGTGACTGAGGTATACTTTTACAATGTGAATTTCTAGGGGTTTGTAAGGGGCAAGATGTAATGATGAAGTGGCATACATACAATGTAGTAAAGTAATCATAGGTTTGTGAATTTGTGTATTTTCATTTTTTCTTGCATAATTTATTATCATGCCTAACATGAAATAAATACATACTCTAGCATTTTTTAATAAAAATTACCCAATTGTTATCTGATGTTTTGAAACCCTTGCCATCTGCCTTTTTGGAAACTCAAAGGGTATATTGTAGATATACAGACTAAACATATATAAATACAGAATATTCAAGTCCGGCCCATATTAATAATTTAAATGTAAATCTTATGGTGCCTTCTCCTGTCCTTATTTGGTAATTATCTCCTTCTTATCCAGATATAATTGAAACTCCTAAGAAATCACATCTCTATTTATTTTGTGTAAAATACCTCTAATACGTTTTTGCTTTGATTTGATAGACCATTCAGCATAAATTAGCAGAGATGAAAACAGAAATCTGCATTGCCAGGGCATTTATTGATCAATGTATAGACATGTTCAACTCTGGCAAACTTGATTCATCTACAGCTTCCATGGCAAAATATTGGTGAGTATTTTATTAGAGTTAGCCCTTCACAGAATACCCTTTTGTCCTTGAACATAATCCTCCCTCTTTGCTCAAAGTATTTTAAGAAAAGTAAGGGGGATGGTTATTCTCACTCAAAAAATAAGCATTCAAAAATATTGACACCATCAGCAAATACAGATAATACCAAATGTTCTCACTTAATTTATATGTTTACCAATAATTTTTGGTGCATAAGCCATAGTAATTCCAAGAAACTGCGGGAGATGCCGCAACAGTAACTTTTAACGGAGTCATCCGCTATGTGTGCATTATAATGCAACAATTTCAGAGGGTAAAAGTTTTAGTCTGTTGCTTTTGTTTATTATATCATCCTGCACCTGTGTAAACAATTCAGAAGTATGAAATACTTTGTTTAAAGAGTCTAATAAGGTATCATCATTGTTTTTATATCATGCTGTTAGAATTCATTAAAGTTTTATAGTTTATACAGATATTTCCCAAGTAATATTGACTATGTAAATCGTCAATAATGAAGTTAGCAATTATTGATAATGTTTAGTTTTTAAAGTAATTTAAAGTTTCAAGATTATTTTACATCGACATAAACCTTTTTGCTAAAGGAAGTTCATTTAAGTATTTACCCTATGTACTTACATGTGCACATCTCATCCCAAAAATAGTGATTTATAAATGATTATTTAGGCACATCTGTGCCATTTGACTTGCAGTAATTTTTTAAATACCAAAATATCCTTGTCTGACTTTATAATCTAATTTTTAGATTGTAGTGGTCAGTTGATTTCTGTTAGCATTACACCATGAAGAAATAGGAGTATTGAGCTAAAATAACAGTATTGGAATGTGTAGTTTACAGATTTTTTTAATTGGCTTCCTCTTTATAACATTGAATATAAGGAGTATTGTGGAATTCAACCTTTTCCCCAAAAGGGGTTCAGAAAATGTTTCAGAAAAAAGTTTTCCCAAAAATTCAGAAATTGGGGGACTATATTCAAAGGGGAATAATAAATTAAGGAAAACACTAAGTATGAGTACAATGTTGTAATGAATTCCATAATAGTTGAGGTGTACTAGTCAAAGTAGGTTTTTGATGAACCCATGGACTAAGCAATGTTACGCTACTAAACCCCATCAAATGCAACCCCAAATACTATAGAAACTCATCTAAACTCAACCGAATGGCATGTGAAATTCACTGATCAGGTTAAGGGGGACTGTTCCTTTTCCTGTGGCTCTGGGTCTGGCACCCAGAAAATCATGCCACTTTGGTGAAGCTAAGGGTGCCCAAAAGTATATCTCAGAATTGAGCTCAGGCCTTTCTGTCATTAACCCAACTCTTTGGCCCTCCAGAAATCCACCAATCCCTTTAAATGTGTAGGGATAGTAACTGAAATGAGCTCTTTGAAAAGTGAATAAATTATTAACTTCATTTTAATAGCATTAATATAATTTATTGATGAGATGGGTGTACATTAGGTAACATTATTATGTATAAATTGAAAATAATTACAATTTATATAAATACAAAATAATAATAATAGGACATAAAAAACAATTACTTTGTGAAGAATTCTGCATTTTCGGGTTTTCACCGCGTTGTTGTTTGAAGCCAACAACAACGCGGTGAAAACCTGAAAATGCAGAATTCTTAAAGCCACCGCCGCGAAAATCTATGTAGCCTTATAATTACTCTGTGAATTATGATATTTTCATATTTCTACAAAAACAAAACATTCAGTCAGTCAACAATCAAAAAATTTTTGCAATTTCATTTTGGCCCATTTTCTCAATAGTCCCTCGTTTGCATGCAGGGTTTCCGAGTTGGAAGTGAAGATTTCTTCTGAGTGTGTGCAGCTCCATGGAGGATGGGGATATGTATGGGAGACACCAATTGCACGAGCCTTTGTTCAATCCCGTTTGCAGCCACTCTACGGGGGAAGTAATGAAATTATGAGAGAGCTCATTGCACGAGGAATAGTGGGAAAAAAGAGAACAACACAATGGTAAGTTCATATAACCTGTATATATTCAAATTTGACATTCATATTCTGTCAGTGGAACCAGGTCTTGGTTTTATTTTGTTGCATTCATAAGAATAAATTGAAGTGTTTTTAATCATGCTTCAAGTGAATAGCCATGAGATTTACTTCCTAATCGCTTCATCTTGTGCTAAAAGCTGTAAATTAAAATGCTTATATTTATTTATGAACAACATAAATTTCCCAGAAGTAATAGTATCTTTAGAATTTAAACTAAAATTTTAAATTTAAAATCTTTTTAAATAGACATAGTTTTTTATATAAGCATTGGATCATTTTGTATAACAGCTAATGGTGTTTCTACTGCCTATTGAAGTTAGATTAAAACAATCAATGTGTATATTTTACTACTGAAACTACTTGAGCGTACTAAGCATAAATGTTTTAATAATAAGTATTAATATGAAATGGTGTTAACTATTATTGGAATCAAAATTATTTGCCTAATATTTGAAACTAAAAAAAGCATGTAATTAATCAAATAATATAGCTTAATTTAGAGTTATGTCACCAATTACTCCACTGTTGGAGCTTAAATTATTGTATTGGTGAGTCACCTGCATTTGTTCCATCAGAGTGAATCTTAACTGACAGCCACAAAAATGTTCCTTACTTTCAGTTATATTTTGCTTGACATTTATTCCAACGAATGTTCAAATTTTCTTACGCATACATCCATTTTTAAGTCACCTAGTGTCTTCTCACCAACAATTTTTTGTTCACTCTAATTCCAAAAATAACAGTATTATAATGGCATTTTCAATGCCTTTTCTGTTTCAGGATACTAGATCAACATCATAAATTATAAACCGTCATAAATTTAGGAGGGCACCAAATATCAGTGGGACAGTGAATACACCCCTCATATCTCTTTCTTTTAATTACATGGTTTCTGAGAAAATTAATTTTTTTTTCACGTTTTTGTGCTGCTACACTTACTACCCCATTCCCCTATAAATTTCAATGGCCATTGCTAACTTTACATGCGGAAAGATTTCATCATTTTCTCCTATAGCACAGGTTATCATGGGTAGATGATGAATTGATAAATATTTTTAAATTTGATGACCCACCTGAATAAAAAACCCAGCTCAAGGTTTTCATTGACATTACCTCGCATGAAGTCCTAATTTGGAATTTTCATCATCTTCTCACATCAAGATGAATGGTGTAATTATGCCATGCATTTTTTATTGCTAGCATTCAGAAAATACAAATTCGTAAACAAGTGATAATATAAGAGGATACTAGTATGAACATAGGGTTAGTGAAAAACATCATTCCCATAATGGAGTACGTGTCCTCCTCAGTGGATATTATCTCTATACCCCAGCCCAAAAAGCTACGTAATGATCAATGTTACAAATGTAGTGCAGGGGCAGGTAGTACAGGTAAAGTGGGCAGTTAGTTATTTTGTGATGCAAAAATCAGCAAACCTGATTAACTGTACAAATGCTACTTCAATGTTCATAGGTGCTACTCATAATTCTTTAATGGAGAATTCTTTTGAAGAAAATAATATCATTTTTTTCTTCCCCTTTCCACATATTATTTTATGCAAAAATTACATTAATTCCAGGGTTTCTTTGCATTTTTTCACATTTTCAGGTTTCAAGGTTTACTGGCCTCCCTGTACCAATATTGTCAAACTCTTGTAGGACTTCAATTTCTCCCGGCGGATGATGGCAGTGAATTCTTCTTGGGATTTCATCCGGGTAATCTCCTCCATCTCCATCGCTGCCGACGTTTCGATGAAATCCTTTTTCATCGTCATCAGGGCCGAACTAGGAATCAGGACCGAACCGGCCCTAATGATGATGAAAAGGATTTCATCGAAACGTCGGCAGCGATGGAGATGGAGGAGATTACCCGGATGAAATCCCGAGAAGAATTCATTGTCAAACTCTTATTTTACAGTAACATACGTTCACCCTTTGTTGGGTGAGCAATACTGGACAATGGAATTAGGAGATGGGAGGAGAAACTCTTAACTAAGAGGGATATGACTTTACCTACTGTCTACTCATAACCTTGATATTACTAATATTTCAGAAGCAACATCCATTGACGATTAAACACTACTGCCTCACTTGGATTGGAAAGGAGAACAGTGAGCAGTGAAGAATATGGCTGCGTAGATTTTCACGGTGGTGACTCTAAGGATCCTGCATTTTCAGGTATCACCGTGCTGTTGTTTAAAGCTGACAACAGTTTCGCTGAAGTTACATTCGGCATCTTCGGCAAAACTGTTGTCAGCTATAAACAACAATGCGGTGAAACCCGAAAATGCAGAATCCCTCAATGAGCAGTGAAGTTTTCTCCATAAATAAATACAGAACAGCAACATCAGTTGATACATTTACTGTTGAGAAATTGAAGGGTTTAAGTGAACCCCATTGTTAATTTAAAAAACCTAAGCTGTGCAAAGGAAATAATTCTTAAGTATTTTAGTAATTATATCTCAAACTAGCTTTCCATAGACTACAACCTTGAAGTGGTGGAAGGGCTTGTGTGTTCCGATGACCCCTAGAGCTGTGCTGGCGGGAGTAATAATAATTACTCCTGGAAGGGTCACCCATGCCAGATAGGTCGAAGGTTAGGAGCCAGACAAAAGGTAGTCCACGCAGCGTCTGTTCCTCAGTGAGGCGGCTGCAATGGCGTCTGACCCCAGTGGGGTGGCCATTAAGTGATGGTGTCACGTTAAAAACACTATTGAGGAAGGCAACGGGAAACCACCTCAATTATGATTCCCAAGAATATAATGATGGGCACTATAGATAAAATGAGTCCTGGCAACTATGGGACTCGGCCCAAGAGGCCGTGTGTCGTGCCCAGCAGCGGGAGAGGCAAGGCTTCCGCGGTCGTCATCCCACGAGACCCTTGCAGGGAAGAAATAACTGCAGCAGGACAGAAGACTCAGAAGAAGGCGAAAGTAGTTAGAATAGGAACCTGGAACGTCAGGACAATGTTGAGGAGAGGCAAATTAGAAAATACTAAGCGAGAGATGGAAAGAGGTAATATAGATGTTTTAGGTCTCTGCGAGGTGAGATGGAAGGATAGCGGGGATTACTGGAGTGACAATTATAGAGTGATATACAGCGGCGGGGACGAGAGCCAACGAGGGGTTGCCGTAATTTTAAATAAAGGGGTAGGAAGAAGCGTAGTCAACATAGAGCAAGCAACAGATAGAATTTTACTCGTAGAGATTAAAGCAGAACCGACGAACTTGGCCATTGTTCAGGTATACATGCCAACGAGAAACCAAAATGAGGAAGAAGTCGATAGGATGTATGATGAGTTAGAGGATATCATCGCGAGTGTTCCTGCAGGGAAACATTTGATAGTGATGGGGGATTGGAATGCGACGGTAGGCGAAGGAAGAGATGGTGGTGAGGTGGGAAACTATGGGTTAGGCACAAGGAATGAACGCGGGGAGAAAGCAATTGAATTCTGCAGAAGACAGGGGTTAGTCATCACTAACACATGGTTTAGACACCACAAAAGGCGTAGGTATACATGGAAAAACCAGGTGACTCAGAAATGTATCAGTCACATCATATTATGGCTAGACACAGGTTTAGGAACAGTGTGAAAAATTCGCACAGTTTCCCAGGAGCAGATGCGGACTCTGACCACAATTTAGTTCTAATGAAATGTAACGTCCGTTTCAAAGAGATAAGGCTGGGGAGGCAGGTTAGGAAATGGAATGTAGAAGCATTAAATGGATTAACGAGGAAGGAGTATCAGCTGGCTGTAGAGAAAATGATGGATGCCGGTAAAGAATTGAGTACTATCGAAGAAAAATGGGAATGTATCAAGAAAGTGATATCGAAAAACCGCAAAAGACACTATAGGAACCGTGAACAGGAAAAATATAAGGAAGCCATGGGTCATGAATGAGTTGATTGCAAAGATGAATGTGAGAACAAGATAGAAGAATGTAAACACAGAGTTAAATAAAATGAAGTACAAAGAGTTAAACAATAAATTGAGAAGGGCCACAAATAAAGCAAAAGAAGAATGGTGGAAAACGCAATGCGAGGATATGGAAAATTTACAGAAGAAGGGTGAAATAGGTGCTCTATACAGCAAGGTTAAGTTATTATCGGGAAGTAAGAAGGCAAGATCTGTGTTAACAGTTAAAGATAAGTGGGGTAAGATAATAGTTGAACCAAGAAAAATCCAAGAGAGATGGAAGGAATGTATAGAAACACTGTATGGTAATGAACTTAGGCCGACAAGGTTAGACATGAAAAAGGAACATGACGTAGAAGAAGATAGCTTAGGTCCAGGCATGCTCGACGATGAAATAGGAAGGGCATTAAGGGAGATGAAACCAAATAAGGCCGTGAGGGTAGACAACATTCCTGTGGAACTATTGAAATTTAAGGAAAATGTGGGAAGAAGACTATAAGGACTGATTCGTAGCATCTATGAGGAAGGAATCTGGCCAGAAGATTTTGCGAGATTAGTGTTAGTTCTTATTCCGAAAAAGGTAAAGGCTACATCATGTGAGGATTACAGAACAATAAGTTTGATATCCCATGCAGCTAAATTATTCTCAGGATCATCATCAAAAGGATAGAGGATAAGGCAAATGATTACTTAGGGGATGATCAGTTTGGGTATAGGAAGGGGAGAGGTACGTGTGATGCCATTGCAGTAATGAGATCACTAGTCGAGAGGAATATAGAATACAATCAGGACGTTTTTGCCTGTTTTGTAGATTTCAAAAAAGCATTTGACAGAGTGAATTGGGAAAAACTAATGCTTGTATTGCAGAAAATAGGAATGGATTGGAAGGACAGGCAGGAGACTGATCCACAACCTGTACATGTCTCAGGTGAGAGTGGGAAATGGAGATTCCAGATTGGGAGTCTTAGGAAGATGTGTAAGGCAGGGTTGCCCATTGTCACCAGTACTGTTCAACGTATATGTAGAGGAAATGATTAAAGAGGCATGGGAAGGACGGGAGATAGGAATGAAAGTCGGAGGGGAATTCGTAAAATCGGTTAGGTTTGCTGATGACCAAGCATTAGTTGCTCAGTCAGCCAAGGGGTTGCAAGCATTGTTGAGTGAATTGGAGGTTCAGTGCGATAAATATGGGATGAGAATCAATATTAATAAAACAAAGGTTATGCGATTTTCCAGAAAGAAAAAGGCTAAGCTAAATATTAAAATAGGCGGGGAAAAAATAGAGCAGGTAGAACAGTTTACATATCTCGGAAGTGTTTTGGACCAATATGGTCAAAGTGGTAGGGACGTAAGGAGAAGAATTGCGCTAGGCAAGGAGGCTTTCTCAAGGAGGAGGGAGTTGATGACGGGGACATTGAGTAGGGATGTTAAGACAAGACTCGTAAAAACTCTGATATGGAGCGTAGCTATGTAAGGCGCGGAAATGTGATCACTAAAGCAGGAGGATAGACGTAGATTGGAGGCTTTTGAAATGTGGGTGTGGAGAAGAATGGAGAAGGTGAAATGGACCGAAAGGAAAACAAATGAGGAAGTATTAGGAATGGTGGGTGAAGAGAGGGGTTTGTTGGGAGATTGTTGTTCCTATGGAGGTGGGAAAATGGAAGAATGAACATATTGAGCGGCAGTGGGATGCTGAAGAAGGTAATAGAGGGGAGAATGTTAGGCAAACCAGGAAAGGGCAGGAACAGGATAGGGATCTTGGACAGGATGAAGAGAGGAAAGAAGTACACAGAAATGAAGAGAGACCTAATGTAGAGTAGGTTGCTGGATTGGGTTTAGTTGGAGCTAGAAAATATTTAATTGATACGTGTGCACATCCAAAAACCTACCTTAACCGGTAGATTACCTAATAATAACAAAATTGTATAATCAGGCATATGTCATAATATTTAATCCTGCACATTTTCCTCTCACATATTTCTCCTGTTTTTTTTAATGACTAAGAATCGTATTAGATTTATTCAAGTGAAATTCATTATTTATAAGGTAATCTAACGGTGAAGGTAGGTTTTAGGATGGAAACAACTATAACATAATTAACTTGTGACTCCACACAATCAAAAACAGAATCCAGCAACCTACTCTACATCAAGTCTCTCTTCATCTTTGTGTACTTCCTTCCTCCCTTCATCCCATCCAACATTACTATCCTGTTCCTGCACTTTCCTTGTTTGCCTACAAATCTTCCCTCTATCACCCTCTTCAACATCCCCCTGTCACTGAATACACCATTCATCCCTTTTACCTGCCTCCATAGGATTTATCCCAACAAACCCCTCTCCTCACTCACCATATCTAGCAATTCCTCATTTGTTTTTTTTCAGTCCATTTCACCTTCTCCATTCTTCTCCAGACCCATAATTTAAAAGTCTCCAATCTGCATCTATCCTCCTGCTTCAGTGACCACCTTGCCGCGTCATACATAGGTCGCTCATAGTCACACATAGGCCACTCCATATCAAAGTTTTTAAAGTCTTTTCTTAACATCCCTACATAACATCCCCTCATCAGCTCCCTATTCCTTGTGAAAGCCTCCTTGCCTAGCGAAATTCTTCTCCTTGTGTCCCTACTATTTTGACCGTGTTGGTCCATAAACTTTCGAGATACGTGATTTGTTCTACCTACTCTTTTATTCCCTCACCTATTTTAATATTTAGCTTAGCCTTTTTCTTTCTGGAAAATCGCATAACCTTTGTTTTATTAATATTGATTCTCATCCCATATCTATTGCACTGAATCTCCAATACACTCAGCAATGCTTGCAACCCCTTGGCCAACTGACTCACCAAAGATGGGTCATCAGCAAACCTAACTGCTTTTACGAACTCCCCTCCGACTTGCACTCCCACCTTCAGCTTTTCCCTAGCCTCCTTAATCATTTCCTCTGCATATACATTGAACAGCAACTGTGATTGATAATGGGCAACCCTGTTTTACACCTCTTCCTAAAACTGCCCATCCGGACTCTCTGTAGACTCTCCACTAGCACCTGAGCAGTCTTAGATATGTACAGGTTGCAGATTAGACTCCTGTCTCTCCACTCTATTCCTATTTTCGGCAATATACTCATTAGTTTTCCCAATTGACTCTATCAAATGCTTTTTCAAAACCTACGAAACAGGGAAATACACTCTGATTGTATTCTATATACCTCTCAATTAGTGATCTCATTACTGCAATTGCATCAAGCTTACCTCTCCCCTTCCTAAACCCAAACTAACCATGCCCTAAGTAAGCATTTGCCCTACTGTATATCCTTTTGTTGATGATCCTGAGAATATCTTTAGCTGCGTGGGATATCAAACTTATTGTTCTGCAATCCTAACATGATGTAGCCTTTACCTTTTTCGGAATAAGAACTAACACCGATCTCACAAAATCTTCTGGCCAGATTCCTTCTTCATAGATACTACGAATCAGTACATATAGGGCCTTCTTCCCGCATTTTCCTAAATATTTCAACATTTCTACAGGAATGTTGTCTACCCCCACGGCCTTATTTACTTTCATCTCCTTTAATGCCCTTTCTATTTCATCGTCGAGTATGCCTGAACCTAAGCTATCTTCTTCTACGTCATATTCCTTTTCTCACTAACCTTGTAGGCCTACGTTCTCTACCATACAGTGTTTCTCTATATTCCTTCCATCTCTCTTGGATTTTTTCTGGTTCAACTATTATCTTACCCCACTTATCTTAACTGTAAGCACAGATCTTCTCTTCTTACTTTCCGATAATAACTTAACCTTGCTGTATAGCGCACCAATTTCTCCCTTCCTCTGTAAACTTTCCATATCCTCGCATTGCGTTTTCCACCGTTCTTCTTTTGCTTTATTTGTGGTCCGTCTCAATTTATTGTTTAACTTTTTGTACTTCCATTTTCTTCTCTCATCCATCATTGCCATCATCTCATCCGTGACCCATGGCTTCCTTATTCTTTTCCATTAACGGTTCCTATAGTGTCTTTTTTTGGTTTTTGACATCCCTTGCCTGATACATTCCCATTTTTCTTCGATAGTACTCAATTATTTACCGGCATCCGTCATTTTCTCTACAGCCAGCGGATACTCCTTCCTCGTTAATCCATTTAATGCTTCTACGTTCCATTTCCTAACCCACCGCCCTTGCCTTCTTGAAACTGACGTTACATTTCATAGCAACTAATTTTGGTCAGAGTCCGCATCCACTTCCAGGAAACTGTGCAAATTTATCACACCATTCCTAAACATGTGCCTAACCATAATATAATCTAACTGATTCCTTTCTTAGTCACCTGGCATTTTATATGTATACATACGCCTTTTGTGGTGTCTAAACCATGTGTTGTTGATGACTAACTCCTGTCTTCTGCACAACTCAATTGCTTTCTCCCAGCGTTCATTCCTCGTGCCTTACCCTTAGTCTCCCACCGCATCACCATCTCTTCCTCCACCTACCATCGCATTCCATTCCCCCATCACTAACAAATGTTTCCCTGCAGAAACACGTGATTATATCCTCTAACTCATCGTACATCATATCGACTTCTTCCTCCTTGTGGTTGCTCGGTGGCATGTTTACCTGAACAATGACCAAGTTCGTCGCCTCTGTTTTAATCTCTACGAGTAAAATTCTATCAGTTGCTTGCTCTATGTTGACTACGCTTCTTCCTACCCCTTTATTTAAAATTACGGCAACCCCTCGTCGTCCCCACCGCTGTATATCACTCTATAATTGTCACTCCAGTATTTCCCGCTATCCTTACATCTCACCTCACAGAGACCTAAAACATCTATATTACCTCGTTCCATCTCTCGCTTAATATTCTCTAATATGCCTGTCCTCAACATTGTCCTGATGTTCCATGTTCCTATTCCAACTAATTTCATCTTCTTCTGCGTCTTCTATCCTGCTGCTGTTATTTTTCTCCTGCAAGGGTTTTGTGGGATGACGACCGCTGAAGCCTCGCCTCTCCCACTGCCGGCCACGACACACGGCCGCTCGGACCGAGTTCCACAGATGTTTCTCAGAGATTCCTCAATTTTGCTCGTGTCCATCATAAAAATCATGGGAATAATAATTGAGATGGTTTTCCGTTGCCTTCCTCAATTGTGTTTTTAACGTGACACCATCACTAAATGGCTGCCCCGCTGGGGTCAGAGGTCTTTGCAGCCACCTCACTGAGGAACAGATGATGTGTGGACTACCTTTCTCTGGCTCCTAACCTTCGTCCTATCTGGCACAGTGACCTTACCAGGAGCAATTATTATCACTCTCGCCAGCACAATTCTATGGGTCATCAGAATGCACAAGTTCTTTCACCACCTCATGGTTATAGTCCATGGAAGGGATTCTGGTCATTATGCACTCTAAATTGGGTCAACCCATGAAAAGAGTAATACCAGTTATGGTGGCGTTTGGCTAAACACAACTATCAAATAAATATTTTGTAACTCCAAACAATACCCAATCCAGCAACCTAAACTACATCAGGTCCCTCTTCATCTCTGTGTACTTCTTTCCTCCCTTCATCCCATCCAACATCCCTATCCTTTTCCTACCCTTTCCTCGCTTGCCCAACATTCTCCCCTCTATTACCTTCTTCAACATTCCACTACCGCTCAATACGCCTTTCATCCATTTTTCTTGCCTCCATAGGATTTCTCTCAACAAACCCCTCTCCTCACCCACCATCTCCAGTACTTCCTCATTTGTTTTCCTTTCGGTCCATTTCACCTTCTCCATCCTTCTCCACACCCACATTTCAAAAGCCTCCAATCTACGTCTATCCTCCTGCTTCAGCAACCACGTTTCCGCGCCGTACATAGCTACGCTCCATATCAGAGTTTTTACGAGTCTTGTCTTAACATCCCTACTCAACGTCCCCGTCATCAACTCCCTCCTCCTTGAGAAAGCCTCCTTGCCTAGCGCAATTCTTCTCCTTACGTCCCTACCACTTTGACCGTATTGGTCCAAAAGACTTCCGAGATATGTAAACTGTTCTACCTGCTCTATTTTTTCCCCGCCTATTTTAATATTTAGCTTAGCCTTTTTCTTTCTGGAAAATCGCATAACCTTTGTTTTATTAATTTTGATTCTCATCCCATATTTATTGCACTGAACCTCCAATTCACTCAACAATGCTTTCAACCCCTTGGGTGACTGAGCAACTAATGCTTGGTCATCAGCAAACCTAACCAATTTTACGAATTCCCCTCCGACTTTCATTCCTACCTCTAGTTCTTCCCATGCCTCTTTAATCGTTTCCTCCACATATATGTTGAACAGCACCAGTAATAATGGGCAACCCTGCCTTACATCTCTTCCTAACACTGCCCATCTGGAATCTCCATTCCCCACTCGCACCTGAGACATGTACAGGTTGTGGATCAGTCTCCTGCCTGTCCCTCCAATCCATTCCTATTTTCTGCAATACACTCATTAATTTTTCCCAATTCACTCTTTCAAACGCTTTTTCGAAATCTACAAAACAGGCAAAAACGTCCTGATTGTATTTTATATTCCTCTCGATTAGTGATCTCATTACTGCAATGGTATCACGCGTACCTCTTCCTTTCCTGAACCCAAACTGATCATCCCCTAAGTAATCATTTGCCTTATCCTCTATCCTTTTGTTGATGATCCTGAGAATACTTTAGCTGCATGGGATACCCAACTTATTGTTCTGTAATCCTCGCATGATGTAGGCTTAACCTATTTTGGAATAATAACTAACACTGATCTCACAAAACCTTCGCCCAGATTCCTTCCTCATAGATACTACGAATCAGTCCATATAGAGTCATCTTCCCCCACTTTCCTAAACATTTCAATAGTTCCACAGGAATGTTGTCCATGTCCTACCAGGAGCAAAACCAGCACAGCTCTAGGGGTCATCAGAATGCATAAGCCCTTCTAAAACGTCAAACTTGTAATCCATGGGAGGGACAATTTAATATAACTAGTTAATACAATGTTCCAATTGCTTTGAGAAATGTCGGTGAAAACAACATTTGAATGGCCAAGAAAGTCAATGAAAACAATCAGCGAAACTTTCTTTCATAATTTTCAAGCTTATTTTTCTTCAGTTAGTCTTAAATAATTAAACAGGACATGGAGTGGTTATTACTCTTTCTAATTTTCTTGATGGAGATAAATTTTATTCCTAAGACAGCCAAAAATGGCACTTCGATATACCTGCAAGTAAAAGTAAATACTTTCAAGCTTCAGCTCTCAAGTGAAGTTCTTGAAAGTTCATTATAATGTTACTCAATGCTTTGCTGGGTATGTTATTTACCGATTAGCTAAAAGGTGGAGATTAGTTGCTAATGGAATGCTTTTTTTTTTAAGGTAATCTACTGGTTAAGGTAGGTTTTTGGATGCACATAACAATCATATAAACATTTTGTAATGCCAAACAAAACCCAATCCAGCAACCTACTCTACATCAGGTCCCACTTCATTTCTGTGTACTTCCTTCCTCCCGTCCAACATCCCTATCCTGTTCTTGCCCTTTCCTTGTTTGCCTAACATTCTCCCCTCTATTACCTTCTTCAGCATCCTACTACCACTTAGTATGCCTTTCATCCATTATTCCTGCCTCCATAGGATTTCTCTCAACAAACCCCTATCCTCACCCACCATCTCTAGTACTTCCTCATTTGTTTTCCTTTCCATCCATTTCACCTTCTCCATTCTTCTCCACACCCACAATTCAAAAGCCTCCAATCTACGTCTATCCTCCTGCTTCAGTGACCACGTTAATGGAATGCTTATGCCTGTAATAACTTTACCGTAGACTGAAAAACTAGACCCAACTCTCCCAAATTATTTTCAAAATCAACAAAAAATGCTACAATTTCCTATAAACTGTAATAAAAAACTTTAATAGGACTGTCTTAACAAATAAACGGTAGTGACTTCTAAAATCGTGTAAGCAATGAATCTTGAATCCCGTAAAAGAATTTAAAATGAATGAGTTGGGCCATGAAATATCCTACTTATACTTAAATACACTGCTGGATGGTGAGGCAAACGACGCATGTAGTAGCCTTGCATGAACATTTCTATCTTCTACTAAAGGGGACTTAAGACAAAAGGTATAGTATTGCATCCAGTTGTAACAATCGTTTCACTAGTGTTAGCAAAATTTCAAATGGTTCTTTGATCATATTGGATTTTCAAAGAGTTGAATTACTTTTAATAGATTTAAGCAAATGAAAGTATTCTCAAAATGTGTGCTTGTAATGGACACCACTTCATGGTTTCACTACATCTCATTAGACATCAATATATTGAGACCGTGTGTTGCGCGTTATCTGATTTGTGCAATTGAATTCTCTGTCATGGAGTGAGTTTATCTGAGACTAGGAATAATAATTTCAAAGTTTTATTACTTTCGTCAATTTTTATAGTTTTAATTTGTTCATTTAGTATATTTTTTTAAGGTAATATACCGGATAACGTAGGGTTTTGGATGGACACAACTGTCACGTAATTACATTGGGACTCCACACAAAACACAATCGAGCAACCTAATTTACATCAGGTCTCTCTTCATCTCTGTGTACTTCTTTCCTCCCTTCATCCTGTCCAACATCCCTATCCTGTTCCTGCCCTTACCTCGCTTGCCCAACATTCTTTCCTCTATTACCTTCTTCAACATTCCACTACCGCTCAATACGCCTTTCATCCATTTCTCCTGCCTCCATAGGATTTCTCTCAACAAACCATCCTCTTCCAACATCTCCAGTACTTCCTCATTTGTTTTCCTTTTGGTCCATTTCACCTTCTCCATTCTTCTCCACACCCACATTTCAAAAGCCTCCAATCTACGTCTATCCTCCTGCTTCAGCGACCACGTTTCCGTGCCATACATAGCTACGCTCCATATTAGAGTTTTTACGAGTCTTGTCTTAACATCTCTACTCAACGTCCCCGTCATCAACTCCCTCCTCCTTGAGAAAGCCTCCTTGCCTAGCGCAATTGTCCTCCTTACGTCCCTACCACTTTGACCGTATTGGTCCAAAACACTTCTGAGATATGTAAACTGTTCTACCTGCTCTATTTTTTCCCCGCCTATTTTAATATTTAGCTTAGCCTTTTTCTTTCTGGAAAATCGCAGAACCTTTGTTTTATTATTATTGATTCTCATCCCATATTTATCGCACTGTACCTCCAATTCACTCAGCAATGCTTGCAACCCCTTGGCTGACTGAGCAACTAATGCTTGGTCATCAGCAAACCTAACCGATTTTACGAATTCCCCTCCGACTTTCATTCCTACCTCCAGTTCTTCCCATGCCTCTTTAATAATTTCCTCTACATATACGTTGAACAGCACCGGTGACAATGGGCAACCCTGCCTTACACCTCTTCCTAACACTGCCCATCCGGATTCTCCGTTCCCCACTCGCACCTGAGCAGTCTGAGACATGTACAGTTTGCGGATCAGTTTCCTGTCCCTCCAATCTATTCCTATATTCTGCAACACATGCATTAGTTTTTCCCAATTCACTCTATCAAACGCTTTTTCGAAATCTACAAAACAGGCAAATAGGTCCTGATTGTATTCTGTATTCCCCTCGGTTAGTTTATTATTATAAGGTAATGTACCGATTAAGGTAGGTTTTTGGATGGACACAACTACAAAATAAATATTTTGTGACTCCAAACAAAACACGATCCAGCAACCTACTCTACATCAGGTCCCTCTTCATCTCTGTGTATTTCCATCATCCCGTCCAACATCCCTATCCTGTTCCTGCCCTTTCCTCGTTTGCCTAACATTCTCCCCTCTATTACCATCTCCAACATCCCACTGCCGCTCAATACTCCTTTCATCCATTTTTCCATACGTACTAGTCTGCTTCACTTCATTTTTCTTTATGCCATTTCCTAGAGCTTTTAATAAAAGAACAGTTATTTGATGCCCTCTTCCACGTATTTCCTCTGTTCAGCTTCCCCGATCATGATAATTTTTATAATCTAGTAATTTATATGCTCCAGCATTAACGATGTAGTGTAAGTATATGTAATACATGTTCGTTACATGCATACATGCGTATTCATATTTAAAAAAAAAGTTTGTATGAAAATGGGGAAGGAAGATATCGGAAAACCCAGAAGCGTTTGGGTGCCTGAAGACTCTGAAGCAACTTTTGAAGTGCAATTACTTCACAGTCATCTTTTACCACCTCCAGAAGGAAACACCTATCGGCCCCAAAATGTTCGAGAGTTGTACGTTTATTTTACATCTCCATTTTCATATGAACTAATTTTTTTTAACACTAGTGTAAGCTATCTTAATAGTGAAGTATTTCATATTTGTGTGAGTGATTGAATGCATATATAATGAGATTGTGTAAGATGGTGAACAGATATCTTTCAATTGATTTTCCTCTCTCTGCCTCAGAGGGTGCCTACCAATCAAATCGACGGATAGCAAATGCTGAGCATTTCATTCAAGCCATTCAAGAAGGAAGTGGGATACATTCTAATTATGTCGCCAGCAAGTTTCCTGAACAAGAAGCTGCAAGCACAACCGCACAATGAATTTTCCACGTCAAGTGTCGAAGGAATTGATCCACCTGAGGCAATTGAATAATAAACTTCTTGAATAATCTCACCCTCGGCAACCAACAACATATAATTGCTTTTCCTGGGTTTCTCCAAGCTGTAGAGGCATTTTCATATCCCATTGTATATAAATTTAGGCCAATTATTATATGTATATATATTATATACGCTAAAGTGTACATTTTGCTCGAGAAACAAATCATGCTTCATGAGACAAGTAATTGATTGTACATCCAAAGATTGGGAAGAAAAAGAGACAAAAATTAAGACCATCAACGTTTCCTTTGCCTGTATTTCCATACAGCTACCATATTCTTATTGGCCTCTCGCCGACGATGAATTGAAATTAATATAATATAGTGCAACGGATTTATAAGTATACGGGTTTGAATGAGAAGCAGAAACATAATATTTGATCTTTAAGTATGGTCTTCGTTATTGAAAATAAATGAATGTTGCAGCTATAAATTGTGAGGAAAGGTATCGAACAACAAGGAGATGAGATTAAGGTAAATGAGTGCTGGGTTTTGAATAGTTATTTTGGCTAAGATATTTTAGGATTATTATTATAAGGTAATCTATCGGTTAAGGTAGGCTTTTCGATGGACACAACCACCAAATAAATAGTTCGTGACTCCTAACAAAACACAATCCAGCAACCTACTCTACATCAAGTCCCTCTTCGTCTCTGTGTACTTCCTTCCTCCTTTCCCTCATTGGCTCTCGTCCCCACCGCTGTATATATTATCAGTCCAGTAGTCCCCGCTATCCTTCCATCTCACCTCGTATTGACCTAAAACATCTATATTACCTCGTTCCATCTCTTGCTTAATATTCTCTAATTTGCCTGTCCTCAACATTGTCCTGACGTTCCATGTTCCTATTCCAACTAATTTCATCTTCTTCTGCATCTTCTGTCCTGCTGCTGTTATTTTTCCCCTGCAAGGATTTCATGGGATGACGACCGCGAAAGCCTGGCCTTCCCCGCTGACGACCCCCATTGGGCTGAGTCCCGCAGTTGCCAGGACTCAATTTCTCTATGTTGTCTATCATTATTTTCTTTGGAATAATAATTTAGGTGGTTTCCCTTTGCCTTCCTCAACAGTGTTTTTAACGTGATACCATCATTTAATGGCGGCCCCACTGGGGTCAGATGCTTTTGCAGTCGCCTCACTGAGGAACAGACGCTGTGTGGGCTACCTTTCGTTTGGCTCCTAACCTTTGACCTATCTGGCATGGGTGACCCTATCAGGAGCAATTATTTTTACTTCCACCAGCACAGCTCTAGGGATCATCAGAACGCACAAGCCCTTCCACCACATCAAGGTTATAGTCCATGGGAAGGATTTTAGGAAAATAGATGTTAAAAATATGGTTAAAAATTATCGATAATTGAAAGTACTTGGCATTTATCAGTTTTTCTATTCCTTTACAATTCTCTTCGCCAAGTTATTCATGTAAGCCTTCCCTTCGTAGCTTTAAAGTAAATTTCATTTCAAGAAGAAATCCACGTCCTGTGGAGATCTCCGTATCAATATGTTTCTTAATTACGTGGGAGTAACGAAATATATACAAGTTTGGATAATTCCAATTTAATTTACCGAATTTAGACTGTTTTACTTAATTTCTATGCCAAATTTTTTCACTCGGGATTTACTTAAAGAAAGGCAGCTATTCATAAAAGCATTTGGGAGCCCCTGAAATTGCCAAGAAATCAGCAACTGCTGAGCCGAATGACCATCAAACTAATAAATTAACTGTATAAAAATTTTAATTAAAACATTGGTCCAAGTAAGAGTTGAAGTATAATGGCATATCTCCAAGGAAGCCAACGTCGTCCCTCTACACTACCATTAAACTGGGATAAAACTGGGGAGATAAACACCGCAGGGCGCAGAACCTGGGACCTACTTTCACAATTCGTGGCTAGCAGTGATAAAAAGTGCGTCAAACATGTTTTTCACAGTCGTAAGGCAAGAAATTTGTCAGCTAATCCAAAGCCGTAGGTCGAAATATTACCCAGGTGCTTGGGTTTTTCCTTGATGAACATCATTCAGTGAAAAAATACCCCGCAAATCGAAATTATACACTCCTATTATCTGCTTAGCGATGCGGGGAAACACGTAAATCCCGGAGTCCCTTTTAACCCACCTATTTCCCCACTGGTTTGCCGTTTTTTTGTAGAGGCGCGAGCAACGTTATGAGAGACTTTGAAAACGAAAAAAATGGTAAAAAAATTTAAAATGTCTAACTTTTATGTTCTCCGTGCGATTTAATTCATTAAAACAAATGACCATTGTAAATTCAGCATAAGTACTCATTTTGAGGGCCTTTATGTGATTTCTGAGTGTTTTCCACAAATCTCTGTTCGTGTGCGTGACCGCAAGAGATGAAAGTGCAAGTTGAGAACACAAGAGAAGAGCTCTTTATCTGAGCGTCATACAATTTTATATTTATCATTTGTATGTAAATACTGAATATATTCCAAATAGATGAGAAGGAATTTTCAATTTACATGGTGTAATTCCATGCGTGGCATTCAATTTTAAAATTGCAGATTCATTTTTTTCTAACTACCTTCGTATTCCACATTTTCTCCAAAACACTATTAGGATATATTTGGATTTGTTCTTCATTTTGAACGTTTTCATTGAAAATCACGTGGTTCGTGGGTGAGAGTATTACAGATAATGAAACTTCCCTCGACATTTGTTTCAAACATATTCGCATAAAGCCTGCATTTTTCAGAACATTTCAATTCATCGTGACACATATCTATTACTGATGCTAAGACTGGGAAAATATAACTGTGACTGAGTGAAAAAATTATTACGCTCGACTTTCTTAGCCTCGTAAGTGGATGATAACTTACTTAGAAGAAAAAAGTAAATAGCACTTACGCTCTAATCTTATATCGGCAAGTATGATGACTGCTGCTTTAATCAGTGGAAACAGATTCTCCACAGTCGTGACATTAAATACGTGCATATTCAGTAATTATTGTGCAAAGGAAAGGTAAGTGCGGTTATTACTTCATTTTCCCCTACACGGTTTTGAAGAGATAACATTGTTTGGGGGCAATAAATAAGCAATTATTCATAGAGATACCACAAATACGAAGAAAGAAGTTTTCAGCCAAGTTTTTTCGTTGATGAATGCATAGTTGTACGGCACTTATCACAACCTATTACTTACAAATGATTTAAATTTCTAAATGTTTAAATTCTTCAAAAGTATTAAACTGCATTACTTTTATTATTTATTCAATGTTCTACTATCTATCATATCTCTCTTGCTGGGGCTAGCTCGGATAGGAAAGAACCCTATCTTAAAACTGTTACATCAAACTATGTGACATAAGAGAATGAATGTGATGCATTGGAGGAATATTAAATCTACTAACAAAAAAATCCTTTCGTGACTATCATCAATCCACCATAGCTATCAATCAATATTTTACGTACGTACAATCTGAAAAATAATATATGTACACACAAACTGCTTCCAACGGGAAGAACTTTGAATCAATATCACATTTGCAATCACATTTCATATTCATGCGATCCGATATTGGCTCTATATATTTTGATAAAGTATTTAAAAGTATTCAATAGAAGTTACGATGATGATATCAAGATTCTGTAAGATAATAACACCCAATGAAAACTGCTGAGTTTGAGGCTTAGTTTAAGTCAAAGAAGACTGTGAGGTCTATTATGAGCGAGAAGGGCTTATTGACCGTTCCTCTGCAAACACTAAAGTTTTAAACACATCGTTATCGTTAGAAAATACGAAGGCTTTTAAAATTAATTTTACTGCATTTAAGATAAATCCTTCTACCTATAAGGTGAAGGCAAACAAAAACCGGGAATGAACGCGAGTCTAATGTCAATAGCTTCGCTATACCTCACAATGTAAATGGACTGGATTTCGTGGCACGTAACATCCCGACGCTATCTCCAACCCTGCTCTTACCGAGGACATGTTCGCAAATTTTCTCATTCGTGACATCTTCGTCAACCCAACTGGTCGTAGTAAGAAAAATCAGGAGTTAGACATTTCGCCTCAACAATTAAGAATACAAACCATTGAAAATTTAATACCTGATAATGTACCCAGAGTAGCGTGATACATGAAATAAACTGAATTAGCATTAGTAATTGAAATTCCAACCACGACGAAATTTTGTTTTTCGGGATATACTGCCGCAGGCAAAAACAATCACGGAGCAGCTGTCATCGTTAATCACGCAGAAAGGCGAAAGGACCCGCCTAATCGGAATCGAGGCACAATTGCCGAAAGTTGACAAGGTAAGAAAGTGTTGCGTGGTATTTACATTTCCTTTCTGAATAAGTTTGACTGTCAATGTCTCATGCTGTAAAGTCGTATTTCTTCATGGTTAACATCATTTAATGCACTCAACAAGTGTGGAAGCTTCTGTTATGATAGAATATATACACGAAGGCGATGACATGGGGAAATAACGTTTACTCTTTTATCCTACTCTAAGTTTGTGAAAATTAATCATACTGCGCAAGTAGTTCCATCGGCTTCGAGAGTAATGACTCTGAAAGATCAATCAGTTGAATTGAAATCAGGAACAGTCGGTTTGAGATAATAGTTACACATATTCCTTTGATTCTCTTTCCATAATGTTTTCAAAAGAACGATCTTATTTTCATTCAAACTCGTTCACAAAACATAATGCGCACCATTTTCAGTAACCCTCAAAAATATTTCTAAAAGCCTTACTTATGGATCGCTATATAAATTTCAGATTTCAACCGGACAATGTATACATCGAAGTTAGCAGCAACCTTTCTTCTGATCTTCATGCTTGACGGTAAGTCTATCCCGATTTTTTTGTAGTTTTGATATAATTTTGTTTTCTGGTTTTTTTGATGACTCGTAAATTAATCAAGCTATTAAGATTTTCTAAAGCATCCGTAGCACTACAGTAATCTAGAACATACACAATGAATATATTATAAAATATGTTTCCCAAATAAAATGTATCTAAGTAAATTTCTTTGCATAACTTGAATTTGAATTGATACTTTTCCATTAATAATTTTCAAACTCCTAGGTATTTAAACATTTTTAATTTTTCTTTTGTGTGGCGCATGGCTTGTTTTTTTCGAAAAAAGTCGTATCGTCGCAACGGGCAGTCTCTGCTACTGTGGAAAACATTGTGAGTACAAAACGCATTAGGTTTTTATGCCAATTGATTACCCTCAATATTTTATAACGAACACTCAGTTGATTGAATAAATAATATCTTTTAAATTATGTAAACAGTACGTGATCTTTTATTATTTTAAAAATCCTTCATGATTTTTGGTGGCTTCCATAAAAATAATAAAGTCATGATTCTAATTTTTGTAAGATTTACATTGAAAGAAACAAAAACCATTTTTCCATCATAATTGTGAACATCACCTCAAAACTGCCGTTGCGTGGAAAAACTACAATTAGCTTGCATTAGGATTGGATGGGCAAGCCACCATACAGCTTTAAAAGTTAATCTAAAAAATTACGACAGTACGTTGACAGCAAAAAGATCGACTGTGCTAAGTCAGCGTTACAAGGTTGCCAATGAGAAACGAATTCAGTTATGATATATTGATCAAAGAATTTATATATGAGGTGTGTTCAAAAATTAACGGGATTTTTTCATTTCCCGGGCTTGGAGAGTCAGATTGTGAAACGTTTGTCTGTGACAGCCACTAAGGTTGGACATGTTTTGTGAGCTCGGCGATTTTCGTTTGTTAAAAGAAATGGACCAAAGAAATAGTGTCAAATTTTCCGTAAAAATGAAATGAAGAGTAACAAAGTGTGTGAAATGCTAACAAAGGCCTATGGTGAGTCTACTATGAGTAAATAAAGAGTTTACGAGTGGTATAAGCGTTTCCAAGAAGGCCGTGAAGACCTTGAAGATGGCGAACGCCCTGGACGCCCCATCACATCAACAATCGATGAAAACGTGGAAAAAGTGAAAGAAATGGCTATGAACGATCGCCGAATCACAATTAGAGAGGTCGCTGATGATGTTGGCATATCGATTGGATAATATCATGACATTTTCTCCAATTGTTTGGGTATGAAACGCGTGGCAGCAAAATTCGTTCTAAAATGGCTTTTGCACCACGATAATGCACCAGCTCACACTTCATTGCTTGTTCGTGAATTTTTGACCAACAACAATACTGTAATGATGCCCCAGCCTCCATATTCGCCAGATATGGTTCCGTGTGACTTTTCTCTATTTCCTAAAATTAAAAGAACCTCGAAGGGCCGTCGTTTTACAGCAGTAGATGACATTAAAAGCGCATCGCTGAAAGAACTAAAGGCTATTTCAAAGATCGAGTTTGAGAAGTGTTTTGGGGATTGGAAGAAGCGCTGACACAAGTGCATAATCTCCAATGGGGACTACTTTGAAGGTGACAACATCAATGTATAAGAATAAATAAATATTATCGTCCGAAAAATCAAAATTCCCGTTAATTTTTGAACACACCTCATATTTAATTTAATATTGCTTGCTGTCAGGCGTGTCGAAATTTTGGTACATTGGGGTGGGACACAGAACTGTTTAACCGTCAATATTGAGGAAAGTTCTCTTCAATTTTGCTACTTTAACGTCTTTATACGAATAAAAATAGACGTGAAACTTTCGACTCTTTGATAATGGGAATGGTCATAGGGAATTTATGCTTTTATAGAAATCAATATTTTTCTCAATCCTTAATTAATTTGATTTCAAGGAAAATACTTAAATGAGTGATGATTAATACCATGAAAAGCTTCATTACTTAATACGCATTCATAATATAGAACCGCGAGATAAAAATTTTCATGCGCGATAGTAAGAACAGTGAATACTATAATGACTAAACTATTGCCAGCGCTCGTTATTTTTCGTGGTTTTATCCTTACTACATAATTTGGAATTTGTTTGAACAACTATAAAACTAAAAAAAAATATTTTTATGAATGACTATTACACAAAACTTATCGACACTTCTCACTTGATGAACGCTCAATAATCTTGCATGTAACATGATCAGATATCACATTCTACTACGATGCAGTACCTTAAGCTGTCAATAATTTTATTTTCAAATATTCTCAAAACGAAAACTGAGTTCAGGGCACCAGGATAATGACTCGGTCTCTAAATACATCAAGTTCATTTGAATAAATTTGAGAATAGCATCAAATAATGACTCAAAGTTTGACATATTAAACCCCGCCTAAGTATTTTCGCACCCTGTCATGGACCTTTAACAGTAATTTTAATTATTCTTCAAATATGCATTCATATATTTTCTATAGATATGACACAAAATTATTTTAAGCAGGAAAAGGATATACCTGCAGAGCCGTCTGGGGATGAACTCTCCGCCCTTTTATGGTTAATAGGAAATGAAACTCCTAAACTGAGGTCATTAGTGACGGACGACAATGAGCTGCAGCCATCATTTTTGGATTGGTACCATGGATTCTTACAGTCTCTCTCAGTAAGATAATTAACCTAATCATCTAAACATATTCAATATACTTCTATAAATTTATCTAAATACCACGAATCTTAACAATTTAAAGTTAATTTTATTTACACACAGGTTCCAGGACAAAGCGAGAGTCCAATGATGTTCATGGATGAAAAGGAGGAATAACGTGTTGAAGGTGAGCGAATTTTACTTCAAGTAGCACGAAGAAAAATTTCATGATATTTTCTTATTTTTTTTCCAGTTTAAATTTTCTAGCAATTTCGTCTTTTTGAATGATAGAGGAATTGATCTTTGTTGACATATTTCAAATCACCTTACTCGAATATAGTACTTCAAACTATATTCGGTTGTTGTAATTTATTAGACGTCAAATATGATAAATTTATCAAATATGATAAAACTAATGAAAGGAAATATCGTAGCTAAAAATTAGGTAATATTTTAATATTTAATTGAATATTATTTAATATTTACTAAGGTAATCTTTCGGCAAATATTAATATATAATATTATTTTTTAATTAACGGCATTAATTAACTCTTGATTATTGATTGATCTCCAAGGAGTTCAACTTTCGATACTCCTAAAACAAGGTACGCATCGGTGTTAAAAATATACTATTTCACTTTCCACACCGCGAATCAACCATGACTTTACCAACAGATAACGTGCCTCACCTGATTCTTGGATTTAGGCAACCCGACTATCATGTTTTCAATTGTGCCATTATATTCGCATATTTACTTTGATGACGCTATAACAGAGGGTAATTTTGGTAATCATATGGAAATGTTTGTCCCTTTTGTATGTATCGCTGCAAGCTTCATTGTAACATACGAAACAAAGTTCACTAAAAATGGTGAAGGAAAATCGTTAAATGCTAGCACGCCAACGAGTCAAATTGTACGACACAAATCATTATATACGTCACGCCAACAGCATGCCATGTGATACCGTCCTAATTATCTGTCACTACTCAACTATCGTAACACTTACCGCTAACTTTTTTGTGACAGCACTGATTACTAAGTACTATTTGAAAACATTTAGAATCTTATTATTATCATTTTTTATATGCACATTTCCTAAGAAAGTCATTTTCGAATTAGTTAGTACGAACTTTTATTTTTTTCATATAGTTCTACACTAGAATAGACAATAAGTTTCTCGCTTCCATTTTTCAAATTAGTCCTGCTAAAATGGCAGTTCATAAGCATTATAAATATGTCATTTGCCAAAGTGAACTCATTACAAAATAAAGGCATGAAACAAATGAGTCTCTAGACTCGCTTATTCATCTGAAAGTTACTTATCTGGATAAAGTTTTTTCCAAGCTAAACATGAAATCTTACTTGTACAAATACCGCTAAGCAGCAATTGGCAAACAATAATTTCTCAGCTAATTTTACGTCAATTATTTCTCTCGAATGCTGAAATTACTGAAAATTTTGTATACTCCCTGATGAGACCAAGAAGGCACTGGATGGAAATCAAGTATTTCTCAGTCTCAATGCTAAATAGACGCGATTGAATTGCCATAAATTGTCGGTGGGCACATAAAATCCGTTACTGACGTAATTCAGTTTGAAAGGAAGAGAACTTTGCCTGAGGCCGGGATGCATACACGTGTTTTAAAAATCTCTTTTGAAATGCCAAGAAAGAGGGAAAAGTAAATATGCAAAATTCTGTCTTCCAATTTAAGTCAAAGAATTGCACATTATATCCTCAAATTTCATAATTTTTTATTGAGGGTGAAAATAAAACTTTGAATTACATAAATAATAAAATGGTCTTCAATTTACTTCGGGGGATAATGGGAGGTTAAAATACGAGTCATGGAAGTTTTAATAACATTTTGAAGCTATCATACCACACCATTGATACGATACTAACCTACATACTAATTCTCTGGGAATAAAGTTGTACTAATGTATTGAATATGAGGTTTTTAGACTGATTAGTCACGGATTTATAACACAGCAGATTTTAAACCTAAAATATCAAAGAACGATCACATTTCTTCTCCTAGCGTCTTTCAAAACTCATTAAATTAGCTGGAACTAATAAACATAATAACGAAGACTAAGAATTGCGATATATTCTGTGCTCCTCGAAAACAAATTAGTTTTCTATTTTATTGTAGTCAATGAAATGCTCAATTACACGATGGATTAAAAGAGATATAACCAAGAATTGTGCAAATATCCTATTTCATTAACACCTAACAGTCTTAGTTGGGATATTAAGGAAGAAATACGCTCTTTGTCAACAGAAGAAATCATGAAAAATGCATGCTCTAAATAACTCTTCTAGAAACAAAGGTTAGATAATCCTTTGGTTATCTACAAACTAGTCTTATGGTGCAATCCCTGCCGGCTAACAATGGCCCATGTTGACTAGACTATAAATGGATTGAAGGCATGCTCTACTGAGTGAAATGCCTTGAATACTCAAAGCTTGGAACGTCTGAAAAGGAGGATTCAGCATTCAAAAAGTAAAGTTGTGCAACATTAACTCAACTCCATTATCCTCTTTCATAAACCTAGGTATTTCACTCATCTCCTGCAAAAGCAATGATTACTATAGCCTTCCTTTCAATCCTCATTGCGACTCCAGTCATTCAGAGTAAGTTCTTTTCACGATATTCATATGAATGTTCTGGTGAATAAATCTACTCCTGAAACGAGTATTCGCAAAAGAACTCACACATTAAAATAAATTGTTACTACTAGATTATATCTTTATTATTTAAAATACTGTATAAATAAGTATAAGTATTTAGTTTTGCATTCATCATTAAACTCAAAAAAAATACAAGGTAGGTACGCATTACTGTACAATTAAATGACTTGAAGTTGGAAAAGATTAACTTAGAACTTTTACGTCCATCCAGTGTTCCCTGGAGCTTATGCAGTGGCAGAAGAGGTGAGTTCAGTACCAACGCTGAGGTTGCCGACTAAAATGATCTTTTCCGTGATATCCTTCTTATTTTTAAAGATGTAAGGGACCTTAATAAAAATCGCGTTTTATTAAAGAATCCTTATCTAGTTACTGATGATTGCCGTGCATTATAGAGTGGAAAAGCAAAGAATATACTCCTTTTGGTAGTTTTACTTCAAAAATTACCCATTTAAGCACAGAATAAACCATTACAGTCTTGCGCAAGTGTCTATTCTAATACTTTAATCGAGAAATTAAACTCAAAAAGGCTCGCCAATTCCTATAAAGGTGAATCTATTTTCAGGTCAGCAGCCAAAAAAGCATCTAGGTGCCGGGTCTTGTTCTTTTTTTCAAGTTGTAATCAAAGATATATTATCATAAGTATTTTGCCACTTTGTTACTATTCTATACACATTTTTCTAAATTATTTACATTTTGAAGCGATTATGACAACTGATCATCTAAATTGACTTTATTCAATAAATGAAATATTAATTAATCCTACGCATAGGTTTCATGAACCCAATTCAATTTTTTTTAATGTACCTGTTAGCCAAATATTAATTGCCCGATAAGACATACAGAAAAAACTATTTTAGTGTTAAATTATTCATTACAATTTTGCGCTTAGTTTCTACATCAACATCATTCACAAGAAGAATGTAATCCATAACTAACCTTACACATTTATCGTAATTATTCGATTAGAGTGAAGGTCGAGATAAGGTTTATAAATTATTTCTTGCAAGGGAAATGCAATCATTTTAAGGGATTAAATGGAGTATAAAAGTGCCGAAATTTAATCTGAAGAGAACTTTCCTTTCCACTACTGATTGTGATTTTACAGGAACTCCTTAGCCTCAATTTCGCCTTCATATGTTTACTACCCCTTTTCTTCTTCCCTTCGCCTAACGATTCTTCTTCGTTCCTTCAAAATTAAGGAGTCTGAAGATGTGGGCGAAGCTGACGAAGAGTACGAGGACGAGGATCAAGACGAGGAATTGTCGCGGGAGGCGATTAAGGTGGACGCCGAGTTAGTGACTCTCATCGAAAAAATACTCGTCCTTTTGAGGGAGAGTAAGGTTGCACAGATGGCTGAAATACAACAGGTCATCATGAACTTTGAGCAGTTCATGAAAGAGATTAAATCGGAGGAGAAAGTTTGACCTCGAATGGACGAATGAAGGACTACGATAGCGAGTTGGCATTAATGGCCTAAGGATTAATTTGTACTAGTTAAGACTAGCAACCGGTTAAAAAAAGGCAAGTGGAGAATTAACCAGTCACGGTGGAAATATGTATTAAGGAAATTATTTGTAAAAGCTATTTTCGGAATAAAATCATGCCACACGAATTCGAATTTTGATTCTTAACGTAAAGTATGGTAGTTTTGTGGGGAGAGTTCTGATCGAAGGATCCAAGGATCAATCTGGGTTAAGTCTCCGGACAATCGGAAAACACCGGCGGCACATGGGAAGGATGTACTCGACATTCTTCGATTTTAGAGCTACGTTGTTTCCTAATAATTCGCTGACGGTGGCCTAAGTAGAAAGTCATTACCTAGCACAAGAATATTAACGATAAAGAGATAATTTTACAAACTGGCAATAAACTCCTCCCATTTTAAGATCACTCAAGAAAAATAAATATTTTTTTTATAAATTGATAGTTATTGTTTCATACATTCAAACGGGTCATGCAAAGGAGGAGCTTAGACGAAATCCAGGCACGCTTTCCCTGGAAATGATAAAATACTTCGACACTCCGTGATAATAAAAAAACAAATGGCAAAGATAACGACAGTGAAACAAGTCGCTTTCAACTCGGGCGAAGAGTTGAAAGTGATTAACAGGGGAACCGATGATAGTGTACTCTTAGAGACTTCACCGCCACCAAAACCGAAAGAGCAGTCTGAATTATGAAGGCGGAGGGATGTCATTGAATCTTATTGTCACACAGGTATGTGTATTGTATTTCAATTGTGCTGATACCTTGATTGATTTGGATTTTTTTCATTTATAAGTTTATTTCTTAATAGCCGCGAAAAAAACATGATTAACAGGCTTCTGCTTATCGTCTGCGTGCTCGGAGGTTCATTATTCACACTAGGTAAACAAAAAAAGAAAATATAATTTTAATTTTAAGATTCAAGTAAAATTACTGGATATCTTTAGATATTCCTGACAGTTACGTGTACCCAGGAAGATAATTTTTTCAATGCAATCGACTAAAGTTCACTTATAATTACGTTGTAATAATTTGGTGGTGGCTTTTAGCGATAAGCTAGGGCCAATACTAATAGTACTTGACAATGTTTGACTTTGAATTGTGATGTTTATACCTTTAGAGTACTAGTTATGAACAATTTCTATATTTCAAGGTTGTACATAGAAACAAAATAATTCTATCATCAAGGAATTTTACACCCTTCAGTGATCACGAGATATCCTTTCAATTCTCTTTTCCAAGCATGCTTAAATTTTGTATTTAAAATATATTGAAAGAATGTTTCAAGAAAAAAACTTGTTTTTTTCTTGTTTGAGGATGAAAAGTGTGTGTAATACGATATTATTCTTAATGATGAATGATTTTTATATTTTATGTTTATTAATGTCTTTTTTCAATTTCTATCTTGGATTCATTCTTTTCAATAACTGAGACCGAGAAAGACGAATTTCTGTGCGTATTTTTTCGGCTATTGCATGGTGCTTTACACTAAGCAAAAATAGCCGTATAGCAGAATTCACTAGAACTATGACATAAGAGCATTCAAGCCGTTGGAGTATCATACTGTGCAAATTAGAACGCGTAAGATATCTAATAAAACTTAAACCTAGTCTAAAAGTGGAATAAAAGTTTAACCACTCGACACATTACTCTCCATAATTCAATAAGTATATTGTCACACATATCGTTAAATCGCATTGGTTTTCTAGAATTACGACAAATAAAAAAATAGGTTCCGGCCCAGGCGAAAACTAAGGAAGGTATGTTCACGTATATTTCAGCAACAGTTTATCGACGAAAAATGAGAAAAACCGGCTTAAATATTTAGAACAAGAGAATTTCACACTATTTACATGTGTATTCCGTGCTATCGGAGTATTATACCTGGTGTATCCTGTACCAGATGCAACATAAAGGTAGGACGGTGACCACAGATTCGGAGTGTTAGCAAATGAATGTATGAGTAGAAGATAAATAAATAAATATATATATATATATATATATATACTACCTTGAACAAAAAGTTCCCGGAATAACCACCGTGTGGCGCTCCCATCGTTCCGATTTGAGTTCTGTTTTTTTTGTTAAATTGGTACATCTGTTGTTGATATTCCCTTTAAATCTTAGTGTCATAACTTGACATTAGCAAAAGTTACGTAGCCAAGAGTACATCTATCTCTGTGTGTGTTGGCGATTTTTTACAATTGCAGAAATGGATTTAAATTTGCAACAACGAACTTGTATTACATTTTGCGTAAAAAACGGATTTAGTGGCGCACGGACGTTGGAAATGTTGGAAAAGTGTTTCGGCAACGATTCTCTAAAAAAAACGGTCGTTTACCAGTGGCACGAGCGGTTCAGAAGTGGTCGTGAGTCAATCGAAGATGATGAACGCAGTGGCAGACCATCGACATCGAAAGTCGGTGAAAAAATTGATAAAGTAAAAGAAATGTTGGTCAATAACCGCAAATTAACCATCAGAGAAATAGCGGAGGACTTGAACATTGCCTATGGATCCGCCCAAGACATTGTGGTTAATGATTTGGGTTTCCGTCGTGTAGCAGCAAAGTTAGTGCCAAAAGAACTCAATTTCATGCAAAAAAGAGACCGTGTTGACGTCGCAAAAGACATGATTTGCGAGGCTGAATCCGATCCCACATTCATCAAAAGGATCATTACTGGAGACGAGACGTGGGTTTATGAGTACGACACGCAATCCAGACATCAGGCAAGTGAATGGCGTTCACCAAATGAGCCGAGACCAAAAAAACCACGTTTTCAGTCAAAAAAGAAGGCAATGCTGACGGTTTTCATTGATTACAACGGTGTAGTGCATCATGAATTTTTGCCAGAAGGCCAGACAGTAAACAAAGAGTATTATTTGGGCGTTATGAGACGTTTGCGTGAAGCAATTCGCCGAAAGAGACCAGAAATCGTCGCACAGTGCGTCGAGACCGTCGCACAGTGCTATCATTATTCGTAATTTTTTGACGAAAAATGCAACAAATACCATCCAACAGCCACCGAATACACCTGATTTGGCTCCCTGTGACTTCTTTCTGTTCAATCGAGTTAAAAAACCATTACGGGGAACGCGTTTTAGCAGCCGAGAGGAAGTAATGGAAAAATCGCAGGAAGCACTGATGGACATACCGAAAACCGAATATAAAAAATGTTTCGAGGATTGGATCAAGCGCTGGCATAAGTGTGTTGCAGTCGATGGGGATTACTTTGAAGGGAACAATATAGATTTAGATGAATAAACTTGTATTTTTAATTTTCTGAATAAATTCCGGGAACTTTTTGATCAAGGTAGCATATATAAATTTCGAAAAAATATATTTTTACATACATATGTATGTATATACACATATATCTGTGTGTGTGTGAGGCATATAATGGCGCATGAAAGGAAAACAAATGAAGTACTAGGGATGGTGGGCGAGGAGAGGGGTTTATTGGGAGAAATCCTATGGAGGCAGGAAAAATGGATGAAAGAAGTATTGAGCGGCAGTGGGGTGTTGAAGATGGTAATAGAGGGGAGAATGTTAGGCAAACGAGGAAAGGCAGGATAGAGATGTTGGACGGGATGAAGAGAGGAAGAGAGTACACGGAAATGAAGAGGGACCTGATGTAGAGTAGGTTGCTGGATTGGGTTTTATTTGGATTCACAAAATATTTATTTGATAGTTGTGTCCATCCAAAAACCTACCTTAACCGGTATATTACCTTAAAATAATAAATAATGGCGCCTAGTAAGGCCAAGATGAAATTCCGAAACCGTGCGTCGAATACGATTAGCAGAAACCAACTATTATATTATACCTCCGCTTTTCTTTTCGAGAATGGGATTTATCGAGGGCTAAGTATTTTAAGATGGTTCCATGTTTCAAAACAAATAAATATAGTATATGGTTTGTATAAAAATATCGGGAAAAAGTTTTACCGTAAGGAGCAACATTTCGTTGCTGGCGTATTCTCGCGGGTAGTGTTTCACAGTTTATCTTCACCTACTGGGTAGGCTGATGAGTTATTCGAATACCTGTTTGTACTCTGAACTTCCGGCATGGGTGATTTGTTTAGTTTGATTCGGTGTCTGGGAAACCGGATAACAAGCGAAAGCCTTTCGCCCACCAAGAGAAAACGCTGGGCACCAGAAAATACTTACAATTAAAACAATCAGTCGACTCATAAGTATTTCCATGACCTGAACGTCCTGACCTGACGTAAATGAGGGTACAAGCAATCTTCAACTATCCATTATAGTCTTTGTTTATAAAAATGCAGGTATTGCACCCAATCTCGTACATTTCAAGGTAGTGTAGCAGTAAAAAAACATTATACATATAAAAATGTACATACAGGATTCGGCTACGTAACTTCCTTTTTGAAAGCGTTTTGCGTTTGAAAAAAGGAAGTTATGCTCCCTGGGCCAATTATAACTTCCCAGGACGATCTAGTACAAGAAAAATCACATAGCTTGGGTGCAGCTGAGGGAATTTAACTTTAGTTTGGGGAATAGAACCCTGGTCCTCCGATCAGTACTTCAACGCTCTACCCCAGGACTACCGCAACCTCTTTACACACACACACATATAGGTGTGTTCAAAACATGCCGAGAATTTTTTCATTTCGCGGGCTTGGAGAGTCCGATCGTCAAACATTTTTTTATTTTGTTGGTATACATGCCCCTGAAGTATGATAAAACTTTCAGCTGTTTTCATTGTGGACTTTGTCTGTGACAGCCACTAAGGTTAGATGTGTTTTATGAGCTCAGCGATTTTCGTTTGCTAAAAGAAATGGATCAAAGAATTTGTGTGTATATATGTGTATATATATGTGTGTGTTTATGTATATGTATATTGTAAAAAATGAAGTGTAACAAAGTTTGTGAAAGGTTAACAAAGGCCTATGGTGAGTCTGCTTTGAGTAAATCAAGAGTTTAGTAGTGGTATAAGCATTTCCAAGAAGGCCGTGAAGACGACGAACGCCCTGGACGCCCCAGCACATCAACATTCGATGAAAACGTGGAAAAAGTGAAAGAAATGGTTATGAACGATCGCCGAATCACAATTAGAGAGGTCGCTGATGATGTTGGCATATCGATGGGATCATATCATGACATTTTCTCCAATTGTTTGGGTATAAAACGCGTGGCAGCAAAATTCGTTCCAAAATTGTCGAATTTTGAACAAAAACAGCGGCGAATGGCAGTTGCTCAGGAGTCACTAAATGAAGTAAACGACGATGCAGAATTACTGACACGTCTTATAACAGGTGACGAACCATAGGTTTACGGATATGACGTTAAAACTAAGGCTCAATCATCCCTTCTGGCTCGCTAAGACCGAAAAAGGTTCGACAAGTGCGGTCGAACGTGAAGGTTATGCTCACTATGTTCTTCGATTTTAATGGCATAGTGCATCATGAATTCCTGCCACCAGAACATAGGACCAATAAGAAATACTACCTACAAGTTCAACGCAGTTTGCATGAAGCAATCCGAAAAAAACGCCCGGATCTGTGGAAAAACAATTTATGGCTTTTGCCCCACGATAATGCACCAGCTCACACTTCATTGCTTGATCGTGTTTCGAAACATTTCAATAGTTCCACAGGAATGTTGTCTACCCCCATGGCCTTATTTGGTTTCATCTCCCTTAATGCCCTCTCTATTTCATCGTCGAGTATACCTGGACCTAAGCTATCTTCTTCTACGTCATGTTCCTTTTCTATGTCTAACCTTGTCGGCCTAAGTTCTCTATCGTACAGTGTTTCTATATATTTCTTCCATCTCTCTTGGATCTTTTCTGTGCCAACTATTATCTTACCACACTTATTTTTACCTTTTAGCACAGATCTTCTCTTCTTACTTTCCGATAATAACTTAACCTTGCTGTATAGCGCACCAATTTCTCCCTTCCTCTATAAACTTTACATATCCTTGCATTGCGTTTTCCACCGTTCTTCTTTTGCTTTATTTGAGGCCTGTCTCAATTTATTGTTTAACTCTTTGTACATCATTTTGCTTAACTCTGTGTTTTAATCTTCCATTTTCTTCTCTCATCCATCTTTGCGATCATCTCATCCGTGACCCATGGCTTCCTTATTCTTTTCCCGGTAACGGTTCATATAGCGTCTTTTGCGACTTTCGACATCACTTTCTTGATACATTCCCATTTTTCTTCGATAGTACTCAGCTCTTTACCAGCATTAATGATTCTCTACGGCCTGCTGATACTCCTTCCTCGTTGATCCATTTACTGCTTCTAAATTCCATTTCCTAACCCGCCGCCCTTGCCTTATCTTCTTGAAACGAACATTACATTTCATAACAACTAAATTGTGGTCAGAGTCCGCATCCGCTCCTGGGAAACAGTGCGAATTTATCACACTGTCCCTAAACCTGTGCCTAACCATAATATAATCTAACTGATTCCTTTCTTAGTCAACTGGCATGGTCCATGTATACCTACGCCTTTTGTGGTATCTAAATCATGTGCTGGTGATGACTAACCCCTGTCTCCTGCAGAACTCAATTGCTTTCTCCCCGCGTTCATTCCTTGTGCCTAAACCGTAGCCCCCAACATCATCACCATCTCTTCCTTCGCCTACCATTGCATTGCAATCCCCCATCACCATCAAATGTTTCCCTGCAGAAACACACGCGATTCGGGCACAGTGTGTGTGTGCGTTTGTGTGTGTGTATGTATATGTGTGTGTGTGTGTATATATATATATATATATATATATATATATATATATTATTATTAGGTAATCTACCGGTTAAGGTAGGTTTTTGGATGGACACAACTATCAAATAAACATTTTGTGACTCCCCACCTAGCAAACTAATCTATATCAGGTCCCTCTTCATCTCGGTGTACCTCTTTCCTCCCTTCATCCCGTCCAACATCCCTATATCCTGTTCCTACCCTTACCTCGCTTGCCCAACATTCTCCCCTCTATTACCCTCTTCAACATTCCACTACCGCTCAATACGCCTTTCATCCATTTTTCCTGCCTCCAAGGATTTCTCTCAACAAACCCCTCTCCTCCCCCACCATTTCTAGTACTTCATCATTTGTTTTCCTTTCGGTCCATTTCACCTTCTCCATTCTTCTCCACACCCACATTTCAAAAGCCTCCAATCTACGTCTATCCTCCTGCTTCAGCGACCACGTTTCCGCGCCGTACATAGCTATGCTCCATATCAGAGTTTTTACGAGTCTTGTCTTAACATCCCTACTCAACGTCCCCGTCATCAACTCCCTCCTCCTTGAGAAAGCCTCCTTGCCTAGCGCAATTCTTCTCCTTACGTCCCTACCACTTTGACCGTATTGATCCAAAACACTTCCGAGATATGTAAACTGCTCTACCTGCTCTACTCTTTCCCCGCCTATTTTAATATTTAGCTTAGCCTTTTTCTTTCTGGAAAATCGCATAACCTTTGTTTTATTAATATTGATTCTCATCCCATATTTATCGCACTGAACCTCCAATTCACTCAGCAATGCTTGCAACCCCTTGGCTGACTGAGCAACTAATGCTTGGTCATCAGCAAACCTAACCGATTTTACGAATTCCCCTCCGACTTTCATTCCTACCTCCAGTTCTTCCCATGCTTCTTTAATCATTTCCTCTACGTATACGTTGAACAGTACCGGTGACAATGGGCAACCCTGCCTTACACCTCTTCCTAACACTGCCCATCCAGACTCTCCGTTCCCCACTCGCACCTGAGCAGTCTGAGACATGTACAGGTTGCGGATCAGTCTCCTGTCCCTCCAATCCATTCCTATTTTCTGCAAGACACGCATTAATTTTTCCCAATTCACTCTATCAAACGCTTTTTCGAAATCTACAAAACAGGCAAAAACGTCCTGATTGTATTCTATATTCCTCTCGACTAGTGATCTCATTACTGCAATGGCATCACGCGTACCTCTTCCTTTCCTGAACCCAAACTGATCATCCCCTAAGTAATCATTTGCCTTACTCTCTATCCTTTTGTTGATGATCCTGAGAATAACTTTAGCTGTGTGGGATATCAAACTTATTGTTCTGTAGTCCTCACATGACGAAGCCTTTGCCTTATTTGGAATAGGAACTAACACCGATCTCACAAAATCTTCCGGCCAGATTCCTTCCTCATAGATACTACGAATCAGTCCATATATGGCCTTTTTCCCACCTTTCCCTAACCATTTCAACATTTCTACAGGAATATTGTCCACCCCCACAGCCTTATTTGCTTTCATCTCCTTTAATGCCCTTTCTATTTCATCGTCGAGTATGCCTGGACCTAAGCTATCTTCTTCTACGTCATGTTCCTTTTCTATGTCTAACCTTGTCGGCCTATGTTCTTTACCATACAGTGTTTCTATATATTCCTTCCATCTCTCTTGGATTTTTCCTGGTTCAACTATTATCTTACCCCATTTATCTTTAACTGTTAGCACAGATCTTGCCTTTTTACTTCCCGATAATAACTTAACCTTGCTGTATAGAGCACCAATTTCACCCTTCTTCTGTAAACTTTCCATATCCTCGCATTGCGTTTTCCACCATTCTTCTTTTGCTTTGTTTGTGGCCCTTCTCAATTTATTGTTTAACTCTTTGTACTTCATTTTGCCTAACTCTGTGTTTACATTTTTCCATCTTCTTCTCTCATCCATCTTTGCGATCATCTCATCCGTTACCCATGGTTTCCTTATCCTTTTCCCGTTAACGGTTCCTATAGTGTCTATAGCGGCTTCCAATATCCCTTTCTTGATACATTCCCATTTTTCTTCGATAGTACTCAGTTCTTTACCGTCATCCATCATTTTCTCTACAGCCTGCTGATACTCCTTCCTCGTTAATCCATTTACTGCTTCTAAATTCCATTTCCTAACCCGCCGCCCTTGCCTTATCTTCTTGAAACGAACATTACATTTCATAACAACTAAATTGTGGTCAGAGTCCGCATCCGCTCCTGGGAAACTGTGCGAATTTATCACACTGTTCCTAAACCTGTGCCTAACCATAATATAATCTAACTGATACCTTTCTGTGTCACCTGGCATTTTCCATGTATACCTACGGCTTTTGTGGTTTCTAAACCATGTGTTAGTGATGACTAACCCCTGTCTCCTGCAGAATTCAATTGCTTTCTCCCCGCGTTCATTCCTCGTGCCTAACCCATAGTCCCCCACCTCACCACCATCTCTTCCTTCGCCTACCGTCGCATTCCAATCCCCCATCACTATCAAATATTTCCCTGCAGGAACACTCGCGATGATATCCTCTAACTCATCATACATCCTATCGACTTCTTCCTCCTTGTGGTTGCTCGGTGGCATGTATACCTGAACAATGACCAAGTTCGTCGGCTCTGCTTTAATCTCTACGAGTAAAATTCTATCTGTCGCTTGCTCTATGTTGACTACGCCTCTTCCTACCCCTTTATTTAAAATTACGGCAACCCCTCGTTGGCTCTCGTCCCCGCCGCTGTATATCACTCTATAATTGTCACTCCAGTAATCCCCGCTATCCTTCCATCTCACCTCGCAGAGACCTAAAACATCTATATTACCTCTTTCCATCTCTCGCTTAATATTTTCTAATTTGCCTCTCCTTAACATTGTCCTGACGTTCCAGGTTCCTATTCTAACTACTTTCGCCTTCTTCTGAGTCTTCTGTCCTGCTGCAGTCATTTCTTCCCTGCAAGGGTTTCGTGGGATGACGACCGCGGAAGTCTTGCCTCTCCCGCTGCCGGGCACGACACACGGCCTCTTGGGCCGAGTCCCGTAGTTGCCAGGACTCATATTATCTATAGTGCCCATCATTATATTCTTGGGAATCATAATTGAGGTGGTTTCCCGTTGCCTTCCTCAATAGTGTTTTTAACGTGACACCATCACTTAATGGCCGCCCCACTGGGGTCAGACGTCATTGCAGCCGCCTCACTGAGGAACAGACGCTGCGTGGACTAGCTTTCGTCTGGCTCCTAACCTTCGACCTATCTGGCATGGGTGACCCTTCCAGGAGTAATTATTATTACTCCCGCCAGCACAGCTCTAGGGGTCATCGGAACACACAAGCCCTTCCACCACGACAAGGTTGTAGTCCATGGGAGGAGATATATATATATATATATATATATATATATATATATATATATATATATATATATATAAATGAAACTCACTAATAGTCACAGCAAACACAGAATCTGTTCTGAACACAGTTCTGTTCCTAATTCCTCTTGAGAAAGGAGGTTGCACCACCGAAAATTCGAGAACTAGTGAGTCCCTCTTTTGTGTGTTTTGGTTTCTGTGTTTGTTGTGACTATTAGTGAGTTTCATTGTGCACGTTTGTGGCTTTTCCGGGAAAGTGAATATATATATACATTCGTGATCTGCTCACAGCCGCCATCCCCACCTCTCTTGTGTTCGTCCTTTATGTGTTCCTTTACCATTTTCCTTATCTCTATTTCAATGTGAATGAATATTTATTCGCCATATGGCAGTATTTCGTGTTTGAATGTGTGTTTGGCCAATGTGGCTCGTCTCTTCTTCTGGCTATACGTGCCATGAAACGCACCGTTCCTATCCTGTATGATGTTGTATGCTTACTAATGTACTGTCCATTCTCCTCTTGTGTTTGTCAATTTCTCCTTTGGTGGGTGTAACAGCTCCCTAACGCCATCTTCTGTTTAATGATTCGGAGAACTTTGGCGCTTTATAAGATCGCAGATTTCAATGTGAAAGTACTCTCCCTCGATAGCTCAGGTGGTTAGAGCATCCGCCCGGCAAGTGGAGAGATCCGGTGTTCAAGTCCCGGTCGAGGAAGATATTTTTACATTCGTGATCTGCTCACATCCGCCATCCCCACCTCTCTTGTGTTCGTCCTTTATGTGTTGCTTTACCATTTTCCTTATCTCTATTTCAATGTGAATGAATATATATAGATGATTTCTTCCGCGGGCACCGCATTTGCAACCATCCCGAATCCCTCAACAAATACCTGAACAGTCTTCACCATTCCCTCCTCCTTGGAGGAGGGAATGGTGAAGGTGGTCGTGCTGTGGTTACTGTCGGAAGGAATGGTCGTGCTGTGTGTTACTGTCTAAGTTTATATATATATATAACTTTTGGACGGCACAATAGAACACAGAATAAAACAGATAACACGTAAAAGGACACTCACACTGTAGATGATTTAAGCTTTCGGCCTACTCCGAGACCTTCTTCAGGTCAGACTGAGAGGTTTTGAGGGAAGAGTGCCTGGGGAGGGGAGGGGGGGCGGAAGGTTTAGGGACTGTTGGGAAAGAAATTAAAGATGGCGGTTAAGGGTGGGAATTTTAAAGGATCGGAAATATAGGATGTATGCGGATTCGCGAGTTCTCACCTCTATGTTGGTGGCTGAATCGGGTAGGGATTCTAGAACTGTTAGGGAAAAGCATTCGTCAAATGATAGGTTGTGTGAACGTGCGTGTAAAGGGATAGGAAGAGAAGAGAGTGAAGCAGAATTACATGAGTAGCAGTGATTGTTCATTCGGATGGATAAGGGGGTAATGCATTCGCCTATGTAGAATGAGGTGCATTGTTTGCACGTTTTGTCGTGCAAATATCCCATGCAGCTAAATTATTCTCAGGATCATCATCAAAAGGATAGAGGATAAGGCAAATGATTACTTAGGGGATGATCAGTTTGGGTATAGGAAGGGGAGAGGTACGCGTAATGCCATTGCAGTAATGAGATCACTAATCGAGAGGAATATAGAATACAAGCAGGACATATTTTTGCCTGTTTCGTAGATTTCAAAAAAGCGTTTGACAGAGTGAATTGGGAAAAACTAATGCTTGTATTGCAGAAAATAGGAATGGATTGGAAGGACAGGCAGGAGACTGATTTACAACCTGTACATGTCTCAGGTGAGAGTGGGAAATGGAGATTCCAGATTGGCAGTCTTAGGAAGAGGTGTAAGGCAGGGTAGCCCATTGTCACCGGTGCTGTTCAACGTATATGTGGAGGAAATGATTAAAGAGGCATGGCAAGAACTGGAGGTAGGAATGAAAGTCGGAGGGGAATTCGTAAAATCGGTCAGGTTTGCTGATGACCAAGCATTAGTTGCTCAGTCACCCAAGGGGTTGCAAGCATTGGTGGGTGAATTGGAGGTTCAGTGCGATAAATATGGGATGAGAATCAATAGTAATAAAACAAAGGTTATGCGATTTTCCAGAAAGAAAAAGGCAATTACCCTGAAGCCGTATGCCTTTTGCTGGCTGTTAACATCAACACAAATATCTGCGAGAAACAGCAAAACAATTACTTTAGTGGCATCAACCGCTGATATGAGCACAAATGCATCATTTCACTGTGAAATATCATTTACTTTGACCGGGATTCGAACCGCGAACCTGGACCCCTCGATATCCGGTTGCAGCTGAATATCAAAAGATGCGAGTTCATACCCTGGTCAATGAGAATAATTTTTCACGGCCAAATTCTCGCATCAGTTAATAGATTCAATTATCACTGTCTTTGAAAGACACTGGAGCCTTGAAGTTGTTGTAAAAATACAATAACTTTTTTGTTGGCTTTCAATGAACCATCCTCAGATAATATTTTTCCGGCGCCTAAATTTAATCAGTGTTTAATATGACACTAAGGAGTTTCGAGACAAAAGCATAAATAATTAGTTCAGCGTCATCTTCTTCTTCTATAACATTGCAGGTAACTTAAGATGGTTACTTCTGAATCTACAATCAAGGAAGGTAAACAACAAGAATCCTACTTATTTTAACATCACCTCCTACGACGATCTTCAAACGCCTCTCTGACTACATCCCGACGACATCGGAAGGGCCTACTCTCGGCCGCAAATGCACGTCTACTACTTGTCACCATTACCACCTATGCTGGCTGATTAAATTATGGAAAATCTGGTTTGAGCTTTTATGAGAATTTTAATATTTCTCTGGTGCAAATAATAAAATTATCCTGACGTTATTTATTAACTTGTCAACTCTTAAGAATAAATTCTAACAAACCCTGTTCTGTCAAATGTTTCATTTATTTATGACAAATACGTTGCTACGTTTTCTACCTCTTTACATTTTCAACTTGGCAATCCGCTTCCAATTAATGATGACATAAATAAAACGTTTTATTTAAATGCATTCATTCATTGCTTGTAAACTGTTATAAACCCTTCAAAGATGACTGAAAAATTGAGAGAAATTGGGAGAATAAATCTTTCTTCGTTATTTAAATAAAATGTTTGTACTAAAAATACACAATAACGATAGTTAATTATTAAAATTTAAATCCATTCCTTGGGAAAAACTCTGTGCACATTATATACTTAGCACAAGAAATCTGTCCTGATTGACCATGAGTCGATCCTGTTGCGATATAATTCTTATGAATATCTTTAAGTTTTTCTCAAGTTATCCTTCGTGACAATGTAGCACAGTTGTCACGACCCTTCAAATACTGGATCCCTCAAATAAATGCCATTCAAGGCTTGCCATTGTAATCGTTTCATTGGTTAATGCAAATCCAGAGATTTTCGGAAAAGGTCATCCCGCCAGTATAATAGACAATGACGTACCAGATGGAGTTGGTTCTGTACTCATCGCATGTACTTCGTCACCCTAAATGCATTCATTGCAGTTATTCGGAATTTTTACCGCCATGAAGTTTCTGTACAGTCCTGTGGCCTTGAGATTGGTTCCAACGGCTCAGAGACCTTCTTTGGACGCAGGTTATGCACCAGCACCAAAATTGTTCCTTGCTTCAAGATGAATTCATAAAAGGCATTTCAAATAGAGTTTGAGCGTAGAGAAGTTCCTCAGTCAACATTTATTTTATCAGAAACAATGGTGTTGACACGGTAGTAGTAGACTGTTGCTGTTTTCCAGGTAAACTTATGACTCTCTTATTAATTTCAATTGTTTCCCTATTATTTAATGCAAGAAATACTAGTGTTGAAATGTTCCCTTCTGTGTTTACTTGGATTATGTCCTGCCTATAAATGTATACAAATCTTCTTAAACAAGAGAATCTTAAGGAACTAGGGTTTATTTTTTGGCAATCTTGATTTCGTATTGATATTCTGCCTAAGAAAATTAAAAAACGTGGGGTCAAGTGAGAATACTAAAGACGAACTGCCCATCAAACTAATTCAAAGAGGAAATGAATTGCTTCCTCAATTTTTCATTGTAAAACTTACTCATAAACTATATTTGAAAAAATTTCAATAACATTTTTAAAGGATCAATAATTCTTTTTTCGATAAAGATGTGCCAAACATGAGTAGAATAATAATGTGCGATTCTACAGGCGCATTTTAGTTCAAGTTCCCAGATCTCTTGGGGGTTAGAACGTGTTCTCTCAATGAAGCAACCAGAATACTTCCCCACTTTTTCTCAGGCAAACTAAAACCTGTGTATTTACCGCTTTGTGGGAGACCACGACTGAGACCCGTATGCCATAATAGGCAACACATATAATTGGGCATAATGAGGTTTCTTGTTTGATTCCCAGGGTAAAGTCGTTCTTAATAATGAACCTCAGGGGCTGATATTGATGCCAAGCATTAAAGTTTCGCCTCCCGATCTTATACTACCAGCTCAGAAACGAGATTGCCTATCCGAAACATAAGAGGATGATATTTTAGATATTTTCTTACCCTGCTGTTTTTTTTATTTTAGATAATTTAGTAGCCTATGGTGTGTAGCAGGGGGTGAATACACTCCAGACGAATTTTGACCAGAGTAAGACCTTTGCGCGGTCGGACCATGCTATTACGATCCCTTATCATTCGTGGAAAAATGAAATCTTAAGTCTATCTGCTCCGCACTTAATCTCTTTAATGTTATTGTCATGATCTCTCCTACCATAGTACAATGGGGGCAACAATACACATTCAATATCACAGTTAAAGAGACATTCTAATTTTTGCAAGAGATCTAATATGTAAGTTAACCTTCGTTCTGTGAGCCCAGCCTAGCTCCTCTAATATTTTAGATTCGCAACTAAATTTATCATAACACGATATGATGCACTAATTGCAAGTTACTCTTTCGCCTTACTCATTTTTACCTGTTTCCTAATTTTGAATTACCTGTTGACTTGCTTCCCTGAACCTCTCTGATGTACGACCAAAATGCTTCGGATACTCTCTCAAAGTTTCCACTAACATTTTCCTTTTGAATTCGCTTAACGCTTTCAGTAATTCCTTCTTGGCATTCGGCCTAGATATATAATTTTAAGTGATCTCATTCCTTTTGTCGCTAGAGGTACCATGCCTAATATTTTTCATCTTGGCGTGACAAAGCCTTGGACGTCGGCATGCTTTTCTAACATCCGCGTTTTACCATCTAAGTTCCGGGTTATCTTCTATTCATTTACTCTTGATGAACTTGTTGACCGCTGAGAGCGTGATATCAAAGAAATGATTCCACGCATCTCAGTATTTCAGTGATTATCATCGTTTTCAAAATTCACAAATTGACTCTCTTGAACGTATTTTAGGCCATTATAGGCCACTCTTTATCGAAGTAAACTTGGTGGGTAAAGGATGATCTGAGTAGTTCTCGTCCTGATGAAAAAATGGCAATTTATGTTTTCAAAAAAGTTTTATTTTGCAACACCATAGCCTTTATTATTGATATACTTCATCCGGCGGTATTCCAAGGCCTTCTCTGCCGAGTTCTTCAGGAAGTGCTGCAAAGTACTTGCATGCAGCCGCAATCGCTCCCTGATTGGACGGAAAACGTTGACCGGCGAGGAAACCTTGAGTTTTCGGAAGAGGTGGAAGTCCGAGTGAGCCAAATCATGGGAAAATTGTGTATGTCCGATAGTGCAAAACCCTCAATTTTTACCATTTCCAAGACACTTTGTAAGTAGGTGCATTGTACTGAAGGAAATCATTGTCTTCCTCGGCAAGCCGGGTCTGCTTTCACAAATTTTAGCGTTCGGTTTCGTTAAAAGGTTAGAATAGTACTCCGCAGTTATTGTTTTACCTTACTTTTCAAAATAATCTATCAATAAAATTCCTTTCACATCCCAAAAAACCCGACGCCAGGACCTTTTCCACCGATGGTGCCGTCTTCATCTCCTTCGGTGTTGAAAAACCGGCCTCTATCGACTGTATGGATCGTTGTTTCGATTTCGATTCGAAATGGCGAATTCATGTTTTGTTCATCGTCGCATGTCGACGCAGAAAATCACTCTTGTTTTTCGAGTAGCGCGCCAAACACTGTATAGAAAGTGTACGAATCCGAACGCGATTTTTATCCCAAATGAGCACACGCGGCACCCATCTTGCGCAAAGCTTCGTCATGTGCAATTTGTAACCGAGGCATTCTTTTGATATCCCTACAGCATGAGCAGTTTCACACACCTTCATAAGTTGATCTTCTAAAATCATATCGTGCACTTTTTCGATAATTTCCTGGGTGGTTGCATTTTCAGACGTCCTTAACATGGATCATCTTGGCAGCTTTCACGCCCACATTTAAACTCGGACGCCCATTTATTCACTGTGGAATTCGAGGAAAAAGAGTCCCCAAACCCAAGTAAAATCCTCGAATGAATTTCAGTCAGCATTACACCTTCTTTTACGAAGAACGTTATCACTGCACGCTAGTGGATTTTTCCATTTCTACGCAACCACAACTGATTCAAACGACTGACTACAGCGAACCGCAGATTGGAATGACTTGCAATTTCACACAGCCTACTCACCGTTGTGCTAATGTGAGAGAAAAATATCAGGCTAATGTGAGAGAATATCAGAGAGTAATGATGCTATCTCAGCCTCCCCCACAGATGTGGGAAGCCGAGAACTTTTCAGACCACTCTCGTAGGTAGAATTCAAATTAAACATACTCGTCATTAATCCTCAACTCTTCTATACTCGTACTTCTAGTCATACATCCTACTCGTATTTCCTTTCTATGTCAGTTCAAGTTGATTTACAAGTCTTCTAATGCAATCCGAATTTCTGAGAATAACATAATTTGATCTGCAGACCATAAATATTTCGGTTGCTGCTAATGTCATATTTGTCTTTCCATTCCATGCTCCGAAAAAAGTCTTAAGGAGGTTGCTGAATGATACACGAGAACTCCCTTCCGCTTCAAGCTTAACGTTAATCAAGCTTTGCAGCGTATGTAGTTGAAAATATTTGTATTCTTTGGGCAGACCTTGCTTTGCGAGCCTTCCAGATCTAAGGGTATTCAATGAAGTCGAAGGCCTAATTGAAGTCAATAAATACTAAGTGCACTCTATTGTATTCACTGCATTTTTTAATGTCCGGGCGATGACTTGAAGGTGGTATATCGTACAGAACCCATCTCGAAAGCAGGCTTTCTTCATTCGATAGTTCTTTCGGAAGAGGACTTCAGCGAAGTGCTTGTAGATGGCAGACTTCAGATTTATCGGACGATTGTAATTTATTTGGTCATCATGGACCGTCTTATGAATGAGGGCTATGGCTGACGACATTCACTGAACTGGAGCTACACATTTCTGTCCTGAGGGAATCCTTTAAGAGTTTTGTAATTGTTTCAATTAGATGGTTAAAAATAACTTCGAATATTTCATTGGTGATACCATTCTTGTCAGTGCACTTCCCGTATTTGAGTTCGGTTAACAAGGCCCGAACTTCCAGCTGTAAGATTGGAGGTAATTGATCATCCTGTATCTCTTCCAGACTTCGTCGTGAGTGGATTCGGTCAAAATTTAACATTTGGAGGGCATCCGTCAGATATGTATTTTTGCATCGTAACGTAGATGACCAAGAGGAAAATAAAAACTAAAAAACTGCACTACTCATCAGGTAGTTGAACATAACAGGAGAAAGTAAGATGATGTGCAACAAATCCGGTGATAAAGAGACTGCATTAACTCTTCTTACATTCAATGCTGCCTGTATTTACATCACCCGTTAACACTTGAAATGTATAATAAATTGAAATGTATGTTAAAATTCAAGTCTCCTGTTACATACAAATTCTATCTTCCTTTCTGACCAGGATGACTCAAAAGGGAGATATTATAGTAGGAAATATTTGAACATTTTTCCATTGCCTATTTAACTGGATATAATAATTCCCATTTTCTTACCCTAGATATCGTAACTAGCACATTAAATTGTTTTTTTGGTGTTCTTAATTATTCAGGAAATGTAAAGAAACAATGACAAAAATGAATACAAATTTACAATTATTGTATGACTATTAAATAAGTTGGCACATAAATGGCTTGATGTAGCGACGGGTTGTTTTTTTTTGCTTTGCCCGAAATCTGGTATACAACGTATTTGAATTAAAATAGGACCAAGATTCCATGGCTATTTTATTAAGTGAAATAATAGTTTAATAATGGAGCCGAAAGAACTAAAGGATAATTAAGTAATCCATCCAGTATTATTAGAGCGAGCGGTAGGTTATATAGCCATCTGCCAAACAGTAGACCATGGCTTCAGGTTCAGCCTCAAGCTTAGCCGTTTATTAACTCGAGAGTTTGGACAGAGTGGAACCTGATGACAAGCAGGGTCGGGACTCCAGGGTCCAAGCAAACGGAGACTGGCAAAGAAAAATTCGCAAGTTTTGACAAAACTTATGAAAAATTCGCAAATCACTCAAAATAAATTATCTGCAATGTTTTACCCCTTAACTCCATTCGGGTCCATATTCAAGTTCATCTATGAGCTAAACTCCTTCAAGAAATCAGAGAACGTACGAGCTAATGTATTCATGAATCTAAATAGTATATACGCTCAGGACTCGAACCTCTAATGCTGCCATTCCAAAAAATTAATGTTAGAAAACAAGTGTACATCAATCTCTGGAAGTCCAATCTGGAAGACCAATCATGTGATCACACGAAAAAGTTCCCTTCGACTGTTTGTGCACTTAAGTAGTAGAAAGAAAATTCTCATAAATTTACGATACATTTCGTAAATTGGATATAATCCTTGCAAGATAGATTGTCTTATCATTAAAAATCCCTTATCAGAAGAAATGATAATTATCACCATTATATTAATCATTCATGTTTTGCAGCACAATTTTATTCAACTCTCCGATTTCATTATGGGTAAACAATTAATAAAGTACTGTTACCATGACGGAGGTTAATTGCAAAGGCAGTGCACTTCCTAAGGTATTTACCTTAGGAAATGCACTGCCGCTGAGGACATGTCACAACATCCCCCCTTTCTCGTCTAGATTATCCTTGGGTCTATTGCTTACAATGAAAGATGGTGAGACAGAATAAGACGATGGGACCCATACTAAATACAATTTTTACATGAAGACTAATTAAAACTTATTTGAGTAGGAATTTCAGTCGCCCCAATGTTTTGTAACTTTAAACAGCTAAATAGAAACAAAACAAAAACGTCATCTGAAAACATTTGCCCAGATCTGCGTAGTAAAATGAAAACACTTAGTGACGAAAAAACTTGAATGATGACATCGTTTCTTCCGTCTCCAAAACGATAAGGTACCAGAAGAAGGCAGAACACCATGTGCTTATTTTCTTAAGAAGACAATACTGGTTATAGTTTCCGGCTAGATTACCGTACAAGAGATAGTGTCATTAGGAAAACAAGAAGCATTTAGATTATAAATTTGCGAAAACAAAAACATTTTAATAGCCGGAAATTGCAGGGGAAGACATTCCCATTCCTGCAAAAGATCCCAAGAGTATATAAGCATTTTTAATGGAGAAGGCAGTTAGCCTTAAAACTTTGAAGATGAAGGTAAGTCAGCTGGTGCTCATTTTATACTCGGGTGCTTCCACCAAATTTCGATTGGGCTTATACAATCGCTCTATACAATGTTTAATTTAAATATTAATAATCGTTAAATGACAGACAATATCTGAAATCATATTGAATAAATTATTTATTTTTCAGGTACCCTTCTTGCTATCCCTATTTCCAGCTCTCCTTCTCCTGAGCGGTATGTAAATTATCGTATCTTTTGTAACTTCTCACGTATTTCTCAAAGACATATTCAGAAGTGTTTAAAAATTAACTCATTGTTCCTATATTCCATTTATTTTTCATTATCTACCACGGGTATTTTTTCATCAAGCCGTTGCTGGCCGCAGTGTGAGAAACTCTGACCCAAATGTAAGTACCTAATGCCCAACTGTCTCGAATGGCAATTGCAGATTTTTTCTAAGTCAGAAAACTACTTTCCATTAAACCTCGCACTTCTCGTACGCTAAGAAAAACCAACATCTTATTATTTTTCCTTATTAAGTGTACGTGTATATTAATATCTTTTCACCTACTCTTCAATATCACATACCCCTTTGCAATATCACAGACCCATTTGCAATTTTACGACATTTTTTGGGTAGAAAGTATGTTTCGAGTTACTTTTAGTAATTGCTACGGACTGAAGACACAGCAGTAACCAAAAACTGACCCGCAAAACAGCCAACACTGCTGGAACTTAAGCGTTTCGGATACATTATTAGAAAATTTTAAATTTCTCATTTTGTACCCACAGTGGAGATACATCAGTTAAATGTCCTTGCTAAACGATTTGCTTGATCCATAAAACCCGCGGGTGATTAGCTTCTACCAAAGTTACTACCATGATATTTTTGGGGTAGAGTTCGATGTTCACACCTACAATGACAATATACACTGATTTTATTAATGAAAATTTATGAAGACTGAGATTTGAAGTACCTACTAATTACCTCGAACACTTGTCTCAATTTCGTTGGAATAACAACCTGCTTTTGACCGTATTCTTTACAATTTTTTGAAACTGGTTTATGGAAAAGCTTTATTGTTAGCTCTCAGTTAGTTAAGTCATTTATTTTTTTCCAAAGGGACTACTGAAAAGGAATCCACCGTCGAAATTGACGCAAACCTGATTTTTGGGAGGCATTTTTGTTAAGAAGTGGGTCGCCATTCACCTAAAAGTTATTAGAAACCAATTACGGCAAGCCAAATGATATTTTCAAGCTCCTCTAATCGTGCTTATAATCGCCATCATTATGTACTATTGTCAGACTTCGATTTGTGGAAATTATTATTATTGGTATTTTATCGGTTAAGTTAGTTTTTGGATGGACACATCCTATACCGGATTGCAATGGCACATTCGTCTCTCCTAACAAAACACAACTTGACATACGAAACTGCAATAAGCCTCTCTTTATTACTGTATAGTACTTCCTTTCTCCCTTCATTCTGCACATGCCTGTTCTATTTTGACCCCTTCCTCCTTTGGCTAACGTTCTCCCCTCTATCACAGATTTCAACTATTGCCAATCAAAATATACTGCATCCAATCCATATCTACTGTCTTGTTTCAACGACCATGTTTCAGTGCCGTACAAATTAACATTTCACATCGATATTATAACGAGCCTTTCCTTAACAACCTTACTAGACGTCACTTTCAAAAACGTCCTCATCGTAGTGAGAGCTTCTTTGCCTAACACAATTCTTCTTCTTATAACCGGAATAATTTGACCACTTTGGTCCAAAAGCACTTCGGGAAAAGGTAAGCTACTCCACCTGTTCACGTGTTCTCCTAAACCTGCAAGTAGCTCTGAAAGAATGTTGTCTATCCTCACGGCTTTGTTTGATTTCAATTCCCTTAATGTCCTTTCTATCTCACCATTGAGTAAGCCTGGACCTAATCTTAGTCATATTCTCTTTTTATGTTTATCCTTGCTGGCCTACAGTCTTTAACATACAGTTCTTTTATATATTCCTTCAATCTCTCTTGAAACCTCTCCGATTCAATTGATATTTTTCCTGACTTATCTCTGATTGTTGCATGGATTTTCCTTCTTACTTCCTGACAGTGCCTACACCTTCCTGTATTGCAACCAATTTCACCCTACCTCCGTAAAAATTCCGTATACTCGCAACTGTGTTCCATCACCCTTCTTTCGCTCTATTTTTTTCGTGCCTCAGTTTATTATTGAGCTCTTCCTTCTACCTTACTCGGAGCTTATATTCTTCCATTTCCTTCAACATTCTATCTTTCCAATCATCTCGTTCGTAATCCATGGTTTTCCCGCCCTTTTCCTATAGTTTTGTTTCCGCTTTCGATATCTCATTTTTTATGTTCCCATTTTTACTATATACTACCTAGCTCCCTTTCCTCTCTTATGATCTTCCCCACAGGTCGCTGATACTCCTTGTCATTTTGGTTAATTAATTTATTTTTCATTTCCTGAACCGTGTTCCCTCTTTTATCCTTTTGAATCTGACGTAACACTTCATTATTCCAAAATTTTCATATGAATTTGTATCCTTTTCCGAGTAACTGCGCGCATTAATCACGTTATTTCCAAATCTGTGCTTAATTGATATATTTCTGAACTCACGGACATTTTCCATGCATACATTCGCCTTTTGTGGTGTCTTAACCAAGTGTTCGTTATGATCAATCCCTCTATCCTGAAGAGTTCTATTGCTTTCTCCCCGCGGTCATTTCTTGTTCCTGAACCGTGGTCCCCTACCTCAGTACCACCTCTTCCTTCGTATACCGCCGCATTCTAATCCTCCTATAATAACTATCAAATATTCACCCTCGGGAAAATCCGCAATTATCTCCTCTACCCGATCGTGCACCCTGTCTACTTCTCCCTCACTATTACTCCTTCTGGTATGTAGACCTGCATGTTTACCACCATTCTCCCTACCTTTTTGTTCAATACTATTGCCACCCCTCGCTAGGCTTCTTCCTCTCTGCTGCATATTACTCTATCACCATCAATCTAGTAATCCCCGCTATCCTTCCATCTCACCTCACACAGCCCTAAAATACCTTTATTTCCTTTCTCCAACTCTGTTTTTATATTTTCTAATCTTCCTGTTCTCAGTATTGTCCTTACATTCCAAGTCCCTAATCTAACTAATTCGGTCCTCTTCTGTGCCTTGCTTTCGCTTTGTAAGGTTTTTGTGAGATGATGGCCGCGGAAGCCTTGCATCTTCCGCTACCGGGCTCGACACACACCCGTAGTTGCCAGAATTCATTGTCTCTATAGAGTCCTTCATAGCTTTCTTGTGATAAAAAATTGAGATGACTTCCCGTTACCTTCTACAAGTGTTTTTAATGGGACACAATCACTCAAATGGTTGCCCCACTGGGGTCTCACGCCTTTGCACCTGCCTCACTGAGCTACAGACGATGCGCCAACAGCCTTTCGCCCAACTCCTAACCTTAGATCTACTCGCCATGGGTGACCCTACTCGGAGCAAATATCATTGCTCCCTCTAGCACGGCTCTAATGGTCATCAGAACGCATAAGCTCTTCCACAACGTCAGAGTTTCAGTCCATGGGGTGGGGTGGATATCACACATATTGCAAAATAATAAAACTGCAATTTTCTGCAGCCAATAATTTCGTCCAATGCATTTCAATGCTATTCCAACATCATCGGGTATATAATACGGGTTTCAAACACCGAAGTGGTGAGTATACGCATAGTGCGACATACCCATCCACCCCAATTTAGCTCTAGATATAATACCACACCGGACACGTAGCTCGTAACTGAAAATGGCGCATTGCCACTGAAACGTGTTGTCTGGAATAAATAGCTGTGGTAAGGTACATCTTTATCATTTCGCAATATTCGCAACCGCCATGATATCTGAAATTAAATTCACCAGGAATAGAAATAAAGATGAATTGTCGGGGTCTAAAGCAAAATAGACAGAGAAATCAGCATCATTACCTCTCCAAAAAAGCAAAACCGCAGTAGCCAACCCATAAATGTTGGTTTTAGAGAGTTGAGGCTGGAGGTCACCCAGAACTAACCCTTTAATCGAGTGAAATTGACGTATTGAGGGTAGTGGGGCAATTTCATATTTCTCTTACTTTTCGGAAGAAGTTCTAGCACATAGTCGCTTCCAGGCCTCCACCTCGAAAAATGAAACTTAAAGAGCAGTGCGGACACATGTCGAACTGCTGGCTGATATTCCAAGTTTGATAACTTTCTGACCCAAGTTTTATTTCTTTCCAGGATAAGGTTTCGTTACAACAGGCGTGGGATCACCTCCCCGAGGAAGACAAGACCTGGTTCCACAAACTCATGAACGATCAAAATGGCATTTCCCAGATGCTTAAGTTTTTCGGTCCCTTTTTTCCTGACTACGAATCTGACTACAGTTCCGACGATGATGATTCCGACTTCGACCCATTTGGGCCCCCACACGGCTACCCAGGGCCACCACCCGGCTACCCAGGGCCACCACCCGGCTACCCAGGCCCACCACCCGGCTACCCAGGGCCCCCTGGCCCTCACTTTTTCCCCGATCCAGACTATTAAGGCATTAAACAGCAGGCCTCAATTACATCTGATTTCGACCAAATAAAGACTCTGTAATAATTTATCACATATCGTCTTCATAAAATCGCGTGGTAAATTAATATTCTCCACTTTCATGTATAAGCTGTCATCTATCTATCAGCTTTGAGGTCGATGCCACCAGATTAAGTAGATATTGTTTTACCACGCATGGTTTGGTTTAGAGCAATCCATCCAAATATAATTATTAAATCTGCAGTGGTGTACTATTTTTCATATTCAACACCACCTAACAATAAATCATTAAAAATGAGTAGCTGAGAATGTACATGCCAATTTTATAATGTTTGGTGTAGGAAAAAGGAATTCATGTGACATGTAAATTATATGAAATCCTGTCCTCACCACATATTTTAAAATCCTTCATTTGAATTCCGTAATTCGAGGAAGAGCTTTGCTCTTCCATGCAAAGCTGCCCATTTATGTGTGATACTAACTTTGTTAAAGTTAAAATGAATAAAGAGATGGTGCTTAAAACAATGCTCATTTTTGTTGAAAAACAAATAATGACGTTCCTCGAGACATTAAAAATTATAATTAAATGAAAACGGTATTACATGTTTTATTGGACATTGCTGTTCTTCCTTTGCGAAAATGGGACTTTTCCTAGGGGGCTAGAGCAAAAAACATCCAAAATGCAGCTCATTTGATGAAAGCATACAAATATAAGTTTTTCGTCCACCTTCCTGGTCTGAATTTGATGATGACAGGGTATTCGACCACTGCGTCTGACTGATCAATACGGAGTACAATACAAAGATTATCGAATATTTCCTGGAAGAAAGTATACCACAAAAAATACTTTTATACTATGTTATCATAACATATAAAAGTTTGACCCACCTTCAATACAGAACCCCAGCATTTACAGAAAAAAAATGCAAACGAATTTATTCCCACAACAACATGAAACTCACTAGCAACACTTGGTTCTCCGAGCTTCACTTTACACGCATTCCACTTCGATAAATACTAACGCTAAATTCAAGTCGGTAGAAAGAAGTCGAAAGAAGAGTATTAGAAACGTTTTTTACGAGTTTTCTCAAGGAATCTTTATAAAATGTTATAGAAGAGATATTTGAATTCTTAAAACTAATTTTAACAAGAATAATGAAACCACAAAAAAGGCAAAAATAAAGATTATGAAGTTTCTGATGTAGCCTTGTAAAAGTACTTTACATCGGCCTTTTACGAGAGAAAACACTCGTAAATTTTATCACAGGTTTATTACTCCAACCAACCATTTCTTCAGCTAATGAATACCATTATCAATGCCTTGATAACATTTGCTTGTTGAAATATAATTGGCATTTATGTGCTGAAATCATAAGAGGCTACTAACAATAAATATCAATTTCCCAGCCGTTTCCCTTCTCTCCAATAAAATAGTCGTGAATTTCATTTCGCTGTGATTATTGCAATTTAAGAGGGCTTCACTGATATTCCATTACAAAAAGATCAATCACACGATTCACTTATCTATATTTTGTGAATCCAGTTCCTTTGCGTACTTTTGAAAAGAATAACTGATTAACATAACATTAAGACTTTAAGTTTTTAAAACAATTTGGGTCAAAATATAATTTTCTTGCAAATTAAGGTCATGAAAAAAAGATTGGTCCTTGAAATGCGAACAGGAGTCGAAAAGCAGGTGGACGTTTAAAAGATTGTATATGGGTTGTAAATATTTATTTAAAAACTAGAGAGAGAGAGAATTTTTTTGAGCGTCCAAAACTGAACAGAAGTCGCAACAGGCATGTTCTGATTGTTTCAGTTGGTGACTTGGATAGAGTCTAAGAAATTCTTTGTGAAATACTATAGCGACCCTACAAGCCCAGCTAATAAATATATTTGGTGAATTACAAAAGTGCACACTCCAACTTGCAGTCATAATGGTGAGTACGGACATGTTTTATTCATTCAATTACTATTCTCCCAATGGCAGCGACGATGTCAATCTACGTGCTGATCCAACATAAAATTTTTCAATTTGAGGTGGAAATAATTGGAAATCAAGACGGCCAACCGACAGATTGTCGCGTGAGACACTGTAAAGTTGCAAAACGGATTCAATTATGAAAAACAAAATAGCCATAAACATGTTGTTTTAAGAGAAAGAATCAATCCCCACTAAGCCCAATAGTATGAGAACTGCAAACATTCAGAGTATGAAGGCCTTGCCCTCTGTGCCACCTGCATTTCACCAGAAAGTTCTGATATCCAGAAACTAGTGTTACTGATGTTCAGTTAGTGAGGCCACTATAATTTAAACTCGAGTCTGCCCTGTTAGTGGCAGAATGGCCATCTACTAGTTAGGCTCAAGATTCCCCCGCCACACGCTCTAGCGGCGACTTGCGGGGTATTATGTAGATTATGTAGAAGGTGTCGAAGTACGGTCAACATTGAGCGTGACGCCATAGTCGGCCTTAAATTGATGGTATTTAGTTTTAATGAGTCTATAAGGTTATTAAATCTGGAAGATTTTTGCATGGTCCCCATCACTCTATAACCTGACAGTAATAATTTCACAATTAAGATAGGTTTAATGCCAACAAAATCAATGTGCCCTCAGGCCAACTACGGTGTCGCGTCCTAAGTTGATCGTAGGTAATCCAGAGCTTAATGTATTGGATTACTACTCAGCCCTCTACTGCTGAACTTGAAAGAAGTCAGCTTAATTGAACAATAGGGTATGCAGATCTTTCAGCGGTCTAGATGAATGAAACACGATTCATTCAATAGAAGAATGCTATGACGCTTCGGCCACATTAGACTCGGTACGAAATACGTATAATTTCTCTATCTGTCGATAATCGTTACATAACCACATAAGCGTTTTTGTAATCACAGATGCAATTACTGAAATATTAAGTTCGGATTGCTTTTAATTCCCCCTCATTTCATTATCTCCAGGCTGGAATGCTTCTGCCTTCATCTCTGTTGGTGATGGTGCTTTTGTCTCTCACTGGTGAGTCAGTTCCCGGCGCATTTATCTAGTAAATATAAAAATATTGGTTCACTATATACGATTCAATTCGCAAGTTATTTCTTAATGTATTTCTATGAGTAGACCGAAAAATATGGTGCATTATTTTCGAATTTTAAAAATATTTCAAAAGGTTTTCAAAAAGATGCTTAAATTCTCCTCTGAAACTAAAGAAACATTTACTATATCATAATTTTGCCTGCATCCCATATCGTCAAAAAAGTCTATACATTCTGTTCCTCTACTTTTACAATGAAAAATCATTATCACTTATGATTCCCAATCTACGTAAAATTTGACAATAAACAACCAATGAAACCCAATGAATTCGCCTTTAATTGAATTTGAGAGATAAAGTCCTGAAAGTCGACCCTAAGGTAGATCCCAAATAATTAGATTCAGACCCAAATCCTAGCTTATTCGAATATTTTTAACATAATTTCTCATAATTTGGGCGACATTTAACATTCGTAAATATCTTAATTTTTTGTCTGTATCATTTTACTCTCAGAGTAACGTAAGTTAAACATGCCCCCTCTATTTATTTTCCTTATACTTCCAGGTCTGAACTTCACTCCAATTCCCGAAAATATTATTCACGTAAGTATTGAACTTTTCTGAATTCCTTCTTTCTCATTTATATTAATTACGACTGAACAAGTTGGAAAACAATCCTGCAGATGGTTTAATAAATCGAGAAATCCTATATTACGTGTATACAACCATCTAAAATCCTATCGGTGTCAAATTATGTATACTCTACTATTTCATTTACCGTAAGTCACATGGACCTAACACAAGTGAAGGGAAAAAGCACAAGGATTTGCATCACAATTGATGGCACATTTAACTTTGTTTTTACTTAGATAGTGATGTGCGGGGAAGGAGGGAAAGGTATTCTAAACCTGCTAGTGCGGGAGTTATTGTTCCTATTTTATCTGGGTGGTTAATTTTCCCCACGTGGTAAGGGTTTTTATAATTTCTTCCGCGCAAGAAGCAATTTCGTCCTGCATTTTTATTCAATACCTTTACAATTTAACTGGTACTTCTAGTTTTTTAATCAAAGGGCTCCAATCCTAGCAGCTTAATCAACCTCTACACTAAATAATGGGAAATTACACCCTTCCTTTGATTTTTGCATCGCATTCTCCTACCAACGATTTACTGAAGCAGTTACTTTAAGGAGGATCCGGACTCAATGAAACTCATACGGACGTTTTTGTTAAGCTGATATTCGACGGTGAAGCATCCCTCGCTCTCACTTGACCTTGTTTTGCTCGTGTTTCCAGGGAACCCTCACGTGAGCCGTCAACCTAAACTGGTCTTCGATGCGATCAGAGCTCACTTCCGAGGTCATCTAACCCCCTCCCCCTTCTTTCCATTAAGTTTTTTGTTATCATCTCCGACATAACAGGTTACCCTCGAATTTCACGTTTTCGATACTGCAGACGGGGCTATCACCAGGAGATACGAGGCCTGCTGACCAGGCCACGCTATCTGACGACCCCCAAATCGTTGGCGGCGACCAGTTGGGCGGCCTCAACTCCTATCTGCCCGCTTTCCTTCAGTGGGGTGGCGGGGGAGGGGGGACCAAGGCGAGCGACGGGTCTTCCGTCGGCGGGGGCCCCGTCGTGGTCCTCGGCAGTTTCTCTGTTGTCGTCTCTCCCCTCGCTAAAGTCCAGGAGTACATGAGTAACGTCGTCTCGAGGGTTCCGAATTTATTCGGGGGCCTTCCCTCGATCTACTCTTCGCCAGTCGATAATGATAAGGTCGCAAAAATCCCTAACGGCCTACCAAACTTGGAGTGACACGAGAAGGACCTTATGACAGGATTGATCCCGGGGGTGAGGGGCTCCCAAGCGTGGTCGACTGCCTCGTTGCTTAGGTGTAAAAACTGTTCATCAAAGTACTGATGATGACGCCTAACGTGTAAACTAGTAGTACGAAAATAAAGAACAGTGGAAAAATACATTGTATTCTTCATTTAGTGAACTTCCACAAATTTGATCCTGAAACAATTGAATACACTATTCATCATATACACATTCATTATTTCCATATGAAGTATTTGTATTATTAATAAAAGAATTTGAATAAACCAAGTACGTTTTGGCCATATAACTTCATACTTTTAATTTACATCCTCAGTCCTTGACCTTTAAAGTGTCCTATTTTACATTTGAACCCCCAAATCTTCGAACTTAATCGCCACAAGAATTTTTTCCCCCTTTGAATTCCACCCCGAACAAAACTAGTAGCTTTAAAGAGAATATCAGGAAACTGGAATTCATTTTATGCCAAAAAATAAACTGTCCGAACCTGTAAAATTGCAAATCAACTAGCGAATTAATAACTCGTGCTAAACTCAATTTCATCCGAAAGGTATACGTTTATACCCCGAAAGGACCACAAAGCCTTAAAATGAAAATACTTTCCCTATTAGTGGCCACACTGTGAATGCTTTTACAATGAAAAATTAAACCATAACATGCGCCATAGTTTTTCAGTAAGTTGATTATCTACCTTCGTATTGTATGGAGGATTTGGAAGATTTCTAAGAGCTTTTATGAATTGAATATCGTGTTCACTTCTGCGCGTTTCCCCTTTATTATTTACTTCTCCCATTCCTGATATTTATTATACCCGATGATGATGCCTAGGCGTAGAAACTAGAAACGAGAATAAAAAACAGTGGAAAAATACATTGTGTTTTTAATTTAATGAAGCATTCTACTTTCACTTAACAGCTTTTTCTCTTATCCCATCGTATTTTAAACTTTATCCTTAGTCCTCCGGGGTTAGACCTCCTTCCTTTCTGTCAAACTTCTTTCTCCATAGCCCTACCATCAAAAACTTCTTATCTACCCATATCCTCTTTCCTCAACGACATAATTTTGGATCCATACAGCGCTATGTAGTAACTACTTATTCAAATCTTTACTGATTTCTATTTGTCTTTCCTTGGCATACCAGTCGCCAACTCCCTTCTCCTTGCAAATACTTATTTTTCCAATGAAAATCTTCCCCTAATTTTTCAACTATAGCACCACATTTCCTACAAAATGCTGTCCAAATGTGTGAACTGTTCCATCTGCTCTAGTTTATTCCTGACTACTTCAATGTTTAATTTAGTCTTCCCTTTTTAGATTCTCAAGACCCTACCTAATTTGGATTTTCAAGAAATATTTATGCTTTAATGTAAGACTTCTAACAATTCTAAGGATTCTAAGTCACCTGATCACAAAAGTAGATTTTTCAATATGAGTGGAGTACAGAGGTTGATTGGTCAGGTTTTGGATGGATAAAGACTGTCTGAAGTAATTCCATTCTTTCAATGGCAAATTGAGCGGAAGCAAAATAAACAAGTCTTTCAAAAAAAAATTGTAAAACGGTACCTAATTAATATTCTTGATAATGCAAACTGCTGTGTGTGGAAAATCGTGCTTTTCCTATTCCATTACCCTGTTAATCGATTCAAGAATGGCTCAATGGCCGAGTTATTTCATGAAAAAAATTATGAGCATTATCACCAAATTCTGGGATATGATTGAATTCAAATACGGAGGTGCAATAAATGAATACCATGTCATGGCAAGGGGCAGGAATGAGCTATTGTCATGACCACTTAGATCCACTGGGTTCTCATAAATTTCAGGTATAGTATGCTAATAAAACTTCTATAGTTAGCACCACTCGTCCCGCAATGAAAAAAAAATTAGTGATGTTTTGTGGGAAAAGAAATTCCACGACAAACACCAACCACAACCTCTCAAACAGAATACCCTTCTGTAGTAGTTTGCGGGAATGTTACTTCCTCGCCAGTGACCAACAACAGACACAACACTCAAACCCAATTGGGATCATTGAGAGGGCTCAAGGGACTCCATTAAGGATACCTTGGTTTATGAACAGATATACACTATCCATTACTGTTGGCGGGAATAAATTCAGGGATAAACAGAGCTGACATATTCACAAACACTCAGGAAAACAATCACTCACGCAATGAAAAAGGGCTCACTACTGTCAAGGGCTCACTATATTACTCAAATTGAGCAAAGTTAGCAAAAATCAGAGTAAGATGAGAGCTTGCATCGGGTACACACATTTTGGCAACAACGTAGCCCTCCTCAGCAAACTGAAGGAAAAAAGGACTTGCAACAAAAGGTGACATTTCCCTTCTTTTATTTTTTTAAACAGACTCAGCAATTTTGGGATTTCTCTTTACTTTGACATACAGTTATTAGTTTTTAGCTTGTTAGCTAGCTTGACTCATTTTGAATGACTTATTTATTGATAGTGAACTCAATAATGTGCTCCTTGTATGATTCTGGGAGGTCAAGGAATATGTGACCTTACCGGATCCTAACCAAAGTCCATGAGCCACACTCTAACCAAACGTTCACCAAATCTCAAAATATGGACCAATACACATTTATAATTTTTTATTTTAAACTACCTTCAAATGTATACATATTGTATAATACCTCTACGAGCAAACCCATGAAAGGCAACTTCCTTCAGTTTTATGAATGCATATTTACTTATTGGCAAAAGGTTATCAATTTGAAAAAAGGCAACTGTCAATTTGATGTTGGCAAAATGAATAGGCAATTAATAAAAAGGTATCCTGACTGTACATTGAGTGGATAATACAAAGCGATAATTAATTTAAGTTTTCCGCAGCTCTATTAAGATCAATCATAATAAAGTAATGAAACCACTTCATTCTTGCTAACCTACTTGCTTACTTGTATATTTATTTAAGGAGATTCAAATGTTTTAAAACATTAAATTAAAATGACTTTAGGACAACTTAATTCTTACACGTATCAATTAAAACAATGCGATTCCTGAGGTCATGGAGTGTGGTCGTCTCACATCATATGGAATAAAAAATATACCAAAAAATGTAGACTAGGATTCTTAATGTATAGGCAACCCTACACACACTAATTTGGTTCACCAGTTGCATAAAATCTAGGATAAAAGATAATTTGTGGCGTATAAATATTCCATTCATTTTTCACATAAGAGGGAAAGTGATCAATTAGTTCTGCTATTTTCAAGTTCTACAAAAACAAACAGAAAAAAAAAACAAAATCTAACCATCAAAAAGCCAATACAATGTACATGATGAATAGAGAAGATCAAATGGATGAAGTCAATTGCCACTCCAGAAGCTCTATGAGAATGGAGAGGGAAGGTTTTCGAAAGAAACCAAATTGGAGACAATCTCTTTGAACATAACCAAGAGTATAAATTCTTCCTAAAGGTAACAAATGGAAGAAGAATGAATAGGAAGTACTTCAGGATGAGTTCACAAATGTTTAAACAGAAAATAAAGTGCAGAGTAGCAGAAAACCTATGTCCATATAGATAATTGTTGATGATGAATATTCAGTCCTAAATAGTTTAATATGTATCTATGTACAGCAAAAGAACCTCCATGAAAGTTACACCCAAAGCCATTCAACTAATAAAAATGCATTAAAATGATAAAAAACTATTAAGTATTAAGGATAAAAGTATTAAGACCATAATTTGTCAATAATGTTCAAGAAAGAATTGAATGACTAGAACAAACTGAAAAGTGACTTTGGACTTCTCTCTCTTGAGGAAGGAAGAGAGGCTATAATTACACTGCATGAATTTGAACTTCCTTCACAATCATGTTTCTTATCTCTTCCATGCCTTGGGACGACTGCTGGAAATTTATGTATAACCTGGGGATCATTACTTCTTAAAAATTAGTTTTACTACTATATATCTATTCTGGATCCCCGCCTACAGTAAGATAAAGTAAAATCAGCCTCCAAAAAAGGGGTTAAGAAATGATGATATTTTCCTCATGATAGGAAAGAATGTTATCATGCATATCATACACTAATGGAAAAAACTGGAGTGGTTTCCTACACTCTTCCTCAATTGCGTTTTCTATACTACCTTGAACAAAAAGTTCCCGGAATAACCACCGTGTGGCGCTCCCATCGTTCCGATTCCAGTTCTGTTTTTTTTGTTAAATTGGTACATCTGTTGTTGATATTCCCTTTAAATCTTAGTGTCATAACTTGACATTTGCAAAAGTTACATAGCCAAGAGTACATCCATCTCTGTGTGTGTTGGCGATTTTTTACAATTGCAGAAATGGATTTAAATTTGCAACAACGAACTTGTATTACATTTTGCGTAAAAAACGGATTTAGTGGCGCACGGACGTTGGAAATGTTGGAAAAGTGTTTCGGCAACGATTCTCTAAAAAAAACGGTCGTTTACCAGTGGCACGAGCGGTTCAGAAGTGGTCGTGAGTCAATCGAAGATGATGAACGCAGTGGCAGACCATCGACATCGAAAGTCGGTGAAAAAATTGATAAAGTAAAAGAAATGTTGGTCAATAACCGCAAATTAACCATCAGAGAAATAGCGGAGGACTTGAACATTGCCTATGGATCCGCCCAAGACATTGTGGTTAATGATTTGGGTTTCCGTCGTGTAGCAGCAAAGTTGGTGCCAAAAGACCTCAATTTCATGCAAAAAAGAGACCGTGTTGACGTCACAAAAGACATGATTTGCGAGGCTGAATCCGATCCCACATTCATCAAAAGGATCATTACTGGAGACGAGACGTGGGTTTATGAGTACGACACGCAATCCAGACATCAGGCAAGTGAATGGCATTCACCAAATGAGCCGAGACCAAAAAAACCACGTCGTTTTCAGTCAAAAAAGAAGGCAATGCTGACGGTTTTCATGGATTACAACGGTGTAGTGCATCATGAATTTTTGCTAGAAGGCCAGACAGTAAACAAAGAGTATTATTTGGGCGTTATGAGACGTTTGCGTGAAGCAATTCACCGAAAGAGACCAGAAATCGTCGCACAGTGCGTCGAGACCGTCGCACAGTGCTATCATTATTCGTAATTTTTTGACGAAAAATGCAACAAATACCATCCAACAGCCACCGAATTCACCTGATTTGGCTCCCTGTGACTTCTTTCTGTTCAATCGAGTTAAAAAACCATTACGGGGAACGCGTTTTAGCAGCCGAGAGGAAGTAATGGAAAAATCGCAGGAAGCACTGATGGACATACCGAAAACCGAATATAAAAAATGTTTCGAGGATTGGATCAAGCGCTGGCATAAGTGTGTTGCAGTCGATGGGGATTACTTTGAAGGGGACAATATAGATTTAGATGAATAAACTTGTATTTTTAATTTTCTGAATAAATTCCGGGAACTTTTTGATCAAGGTAGTATACCACCACCATCACTTATGTTGTTGATGGAGTGGAGAATGGAAATATGTACATATACAGAACACCCACCATGAAATAATATGCAAGAATTGCATTGATGTTGAGAAAGCCTTGCTCTTATCAGTCAAGCATTACTGTTTCTAATAGCCTACTGACCAGAGGTAAGTGTTAATAGACCCTAAACACCATCATTCTCTCATTTACTCAGCATTTCTAAAGCACTGTTTAACATGAAGCATTTGGAATAGGAAGCAGAATGGATTCTTCAGTTCCACATGCTCACTAATTCCTTTCATGCCATCCTAAATGCCAATTCTTTATCTCCCTCTACATCACTTATATAACATTCTTCCTTAAATCATATGCCACAACATTTCTACTATTGCTTAATGTCTCTAAATCACTTCTCCTGCCTACTTAAGATTTCCCTCAACGGCATCCAATTTTAGCCAGCCAAGTTTTAAAATCTCAAGAACCAAAAACTTAAGATGAAAACAAGATGATATATTGTTGATAACAGACAGCAACTCTATCACATAAACAGCCATCACAATTCTCTTAGAATTGTTGTTCCTCCAAGATCAAAATATGCCTCAAAAAGACTTTTTGCACAATTAAATAGAAATAGATTATGAGAAAAGTGCAAAAAGGCTTTTGAGTGGCACTGACTACTTTATAATATAGTACATAAAATCCATTCCAAAAATGCTGCAACAAAAAATAAACATTCCAACCAGAAAAACTGCACAAACCACTTAGAAATGCCTTGAATACAGTTATCCTTGTGTTAGTTAATTGGATGTTTCCAAGAGTACCATTCACATGTAAAATAAAACAGATTTAAAAGCTACAAAAACTGGAGGTAATCACGCAATCTAGTTTAAAATAATATGGTAAAAGTAAAAGGCTCTTGCATTAATGAATGCTAAAGTCAAGCTATGACTAATTTCTTCTCTCTTGAATGCAAAGGTTTGCAATGTATCAGTTTTTAATGATGCTCAACAATGATGTTTTCTTTGTAAAAGATGAACTTTTTTATCAATTACATCAACATGAGAATATCTACAAATGAAACTAATACTGTTACCTTAACAACTGAAAACAAGCAAGAAAGACCAACAGGATATTATTGGAATTCATAGAAAATCATTGCAAACTTCAAGCAACTCATGTTAAAGATGTTTTTATATTTAGAAAAGAAAGATAAAGAGAAAAATCTATATTTTTCTAACGTATACCATATTCACCAGATTTGACCCCCAGTGCCTTTTTTTCCAAACTTGAAAAAATGGCTCTATGGAAAACAATTCACTTTGAACAAGGAGGTCATCACCAACACAGATTTCATTATGTTATGCAGATTCCATAAAGTTACACCAGAGACAACAAATTTTATTTTGAGAATCTTCCAAAATCCTACTCTTAGGATGGCTAAAAAAAGTTGGAGAAACACTTAAAAAAGTGTATTGAGCTTTGATATTATTTTGAGAAATAAAAAAAACTACCCAAGCTATTATGTTTCTATTTTTTCCTATGAACTTATTGAACAACTCACTAACGTCGCACCAATGTGAATTTACCTAGAGGAGTATTTTGATTAATTCAATTATATCTCATTCCTACATGCTGTTGATCTCCATTTTGAGTGCTGTTGCTCCCTCAGATCTTATCTTAACATGTATGATGTTGTTCACTGCTTCACATTCCAATATACCCCACGCATCTACTGATAGATTTCCTCTGTACATCATTTATCCAAAACTGGATCTCAAAAAGCTCCTAGATTAAAATTTTGGCATCCTACAAACCTTCCATAATGACTGTTGCTATTTACCAAAAGAAACTGCTGAAATCCATGCAACTGAGTGATCCCCCCCTACACCTCTGTTATGCCTATGACTCCAACCAACAAGCAAGGGAATGAGTACCATGCCATGGTATATGATTGATGGCAAAGTGAAGATACATAAATAGCTGCTTGAGAACTATTCAAAACTACTTTGAAGTTCCAATATTATTCAGTGGAAATTGGTCACAAATGTTGTATTCACTCATCATATAATATTTGCGCTCACCATCTGAAGAGGTTCTTTGAGTTTTATAAATCTCAATCCATTTCCATATCTTGGGAAAAGCAAAGAGATTATAAAAGTAGCCATCCTACATTTTACATATAACTGTTTTAATTAGAACAGAAAAAATAAATTATAGAAAGAAATTATACCAACCATGAGGACATACCTATAGAAACTAGAAGAACCAGAAGCACGCAAAAATAAATGAAAGAGTATCCAGACATGCCAACTTTCAAAAATGAAAAATCGGGAGGACATGCCAACTTTCAAAAATGAAAAATCGGGAGATTTTTAGAAGTGTATCACGAAGTAATCACTTTTAATTACCACAATATTTGCATGGCACCTTAATCCCTTTATGACACTTTGCCAATTTTTAATGAATGTCACACTTTATTAACATGTTAAGCTAAGTACACAATTTGAACAGTTCATCAAGAACGTAAGAATGAAAAATCGGGAGTCTCCCGCTTAAATCGGGAGAGTTGGCATGTCTGAGTATCTATACAGTTAAGAAAAACAACTAAGTAATATGATCAATTGCCATCCTTCCAAGAATAGCAAACCCCTATTCGAATGTTTTCACCAAGTTCCAGGTATACCTCACATAATTGGTGTCAATTGTAGACCTAGTCTTGACTAAAATTATCACAACATGCAGTAAATTATATTTACTTACTTGAAAATGGACCGTGACTCTGCAATGACCTCGACTTGTGCCAAATGCCCCACAGATCAGCTTCTCTTCTTAATGATGGTCACCTGGTTAACCAAAATATCAATATCCAAGAATCTCCAAGGTATTTCTTTAGGGAATCACACCTCTTGGGCCACCTCTGGGAAATGTTTTACCAGCTATGAAACTAGTGGTTAATACAGGTGCTGTAGAGGCCTTCTTCTTTTACCCAAGCCAAACCTGACATTAATAAAAAGATGTTTACTGCATGTAGGACCCAAGGTGTACAATTTACAACTGGATTCTTGCATCAATACAGAATCCATGAAAATTATAATAAAAATTATACAAACTTGACTTTTCATAAAAAGTCAGGTGAATATATTGTACCTGTCTAAAATTATCAATTTTGCTAACTGGAATTATATAAAATTAAGTACTAATTGAATTTCGAACAGTGTTAATAATTGATTCAGTTTGTATGCCCTATCACATAGCCAAAAATTGTCTTAAGACAGGTATACCTTAACAGCTATGTGAAGTTACTTGCTTTAGGTTGTTGAGTCTCTATTAATGTGCAGATTGTGTATTTATGGTGCACTGGAGCAATACACATATTATTATGAATACTACCTGCGTGAGAGAAGATTCAAGACCACACTTTCTCTTTTTATAATTAAAAAAAATTGTTTTTTAAAGGAAAAAAGCACTGCTTCCCTTGATTTAGGCGAAATAAACAGAAATATGGGTCATTCCTGAGATTTATCACAGGAGACATTATTTCATTCAGGATTAAGTTATTAACTATTAGAATGCCAAGGTATTAACAAGTGGTAAGCCTAACTGTGGGGAAAAAGCCCCAAAGGTCATACATTTGCATACATTTCTTAGCTATGTATGAAACGAATGGTAACTGGCCATATGAATATTATGGGAAGAATCAATCCTAGCCATACTCCTACAAATGGGCAAAGGATGGGTGAGGGAAATAAGAGAGGAAAAAATAAATAAACTATTCAAATAAAATAAAATGATATAGGGGGGTTAGAAAAGAAAACGATTAAACCAAAATATGATAACAAAAGACACTCTGGCTAAGGTGTGTACAGCATTGATCCTTGTCCTTATCAAGCACTCACCAGCCAGAGCCAGCAAGAGAGTTATCTCTACACCAGCGGTCCGACAATCAAACGTAATAAAATAAAAGCAAATTAATCGCGCACTCTCTAGCTTGGATATACTGTATAGTATTGATCCTTGCTAGTCTCAAGCACTCACACCCACTCAGGGTTTGCGAGAGACTTCTCTCTTTGCCAGTGGCCCACCATTCGCACATAATAAAATAAAATACATGCAAATCAGCCACGCACTCTCTAGCTTGGATATACTAAATAGCCTTGATCCTTGCTAGTCGTAGGCACTCACACAACCAGGGCTTTCGAGATGTTTCCCTCTGCGCCAGTGGGCTGCCAATCACTCACTTGCTTGGGTATGCGTAAATGCCTTAACCCTTGCAAAACTCACTCACTCGGAAAGATCTACAGTGGAATCTCTTCTGACGTTAGTCCTGTGACTTGCACTTTGGGAAAGGTAGGGGATGTGCCCAGAAGCTAACGTAGTAATGCGCTATGCATTTGCACATGGGTAGTGGGCATGAGACAAAATTCTAGCATCTTTACTTTGCAAGCACCACCTTTTGTGAACTCCTTGAGGAAAACCTTGAATAGACAAAGATAATTATCCAAGAGATAGTTGGTTTTCTATTGGATTTACATATGTGTAATTATCACTGAGTATTAATCCTGATTCAGCCTTCATAATTTTGGCTACCTGAACAGCATACCTTAAGGAGCACAGTGGTTTTAATTCCCTTAAAGATGATGAGCTCAAAGTCAGAGCTACTTAAGCTAAGCATTGGATCTCATCATCTTGAAGGGAATTTACTTTGCATGAGCAATCCACACACATATAATCAAGAGCTTACTGTTATGATCTAAATGAAAATATACACATAAATTATGACAAATGACCCAATTTTCATTGTTCATGTTTTTGAAAATATACATTGCAATTTACAAACAATTTTATAGTAATCATTTAGCCATCCATGTGACCTTTGGATGTTACAATTTACCAGTTCATTAAAACACAAGACATTCTGGTACACTGGAGTACCACAGAGGTAAATGATACTAAATAATAACAGCATCTTTCTTCTGAAAAAATCTCTAAGTATTTTATACAGACAATGATGCCTTGGATTCACAGCAGGTACTAAAATTCTAGTATCATTTTGATTGATCAGGTCAAACACCTTTGAAATCCACAATACTCCATTATAAGAATATTTAAAAAAAGAAAAGACTTCAGCTTATGAAAGAATCCATAAATTTTAGTCGATATAATGTTCACTAACAAATTACAAATAGCAACTGTTTGAGAAAAAATAGAAGCTTTTTAACAATAACTTTGAGTGAATAAAACCATTCACTAAGAATTGCAGCCTCACAAGACTAGAATGAGAATATGTATTCATGGGTGTTGGCAGGTTGTCATCCAGGGAAATGAGGGCGAGAAGGGGAAAAAGATCTCCATGTCTATGGCTACCAAAATTCTTTTTTCCCCTATTTCACTACATGAATGGCCTTTCCTTCAAATACACATTCATGGTATATTTACATGGTCGGATTAACAAAATGAATCTTATTATATATTTGAAATTTATGGCAGCACCAAAATTCAAGGGGGAAAGGCAATAGGCTCCCATTGCATCCCCTGCCAGCATCCATGAACATTCTCTAATACATAGATTAAAAAAATGCCAACAATGCCTAAAAATCTCTTGTAGAGAATATTCTATCAAAAATCAGAATTGTATATACAAATTTCCAAAAGGTGATTATACTCTTTGAGGGAAACCAAAATGAACATTGATTTACCACTCATTTTAAAATTATTGACACATTTGTACATGGGTTGTAGAAAATTTTTATCAGTTAAAAAATTTAAGCTGGCACATAAATGAGCTTTAATCCATAAAGCTACTCTATGTCTTCATACGTCGTAGGAATGTTGCCAAAGTCAAGATTTGAACTTTTGGCAGAAAGAATTATTTTATTAATACCTGGCTCAGTTTTGCGTGCAGCTGAAGCTTTCTTAGAAGTCCTGCCTCTTTTTCCCCCCTCATGAGTTGAATTGAGCCCCCCTTCTCCAGCACCTGAACCTTTCCCACTGGATTCCAACTTCTTCTTCGGAGCAAGGCAATTGGAATGTCGGGTCCTGAATAAAAATAAATCAATTCATGAGATACACCCTGATCTCAAATAAATAGAACACATTATATCATGAGAGTGGTTTAAAATAGAAATACCATTTTAATGACCAGTATTTTTTACACATGAAGCTGAAATTAAAACTGAATACCATGAATATTATAAATATCACAGAAATGTTTGCAACTGGATCCGATTATACCAAATATGAATTACATTTTAAGGACATGTTGCAGAAAGAAAAGGGGAGAAAGTAAGGACCTTGTTTCTTAGGTTAAACTAAATTAAAAAAAGGAAGATTGATTTTAAATGCTTTACATGATCAGTGCAGGAAAGTATGAGATAAAAATCAATCATAGAATAACAAATGTAAAAAAATCTTAATAAATATAAGAATGGAAAGGAATGCCTTATGAAAGAATTTTACACATAAATGAATAATGTAAATTGACATTAAAAGAAGGCATTCGACAAAGAATTTCAAAAGAGGTAGTTAAGGTTAGGTTCCTCCTGTAAATAAATACAGAAAACTTGTGAAAACTTTGAGAGAGTAAACATTGTGGAATGGCTTCAAACCCTGGGTGTTGAGAAAATAACTGAGTATAGATTGGACACTTTTGAGATGCAGATGCAAATAAAAATATGGGCAATAAAATGAATGGAAAGAATAGTAAAGAAGTACAGTAGGACCTTGCTAACCAAGTGCCTTGCATAATGAGAAATTTAAATTACAAGTGGCAAGGAGAGGAGAATTCCTGAAATGATGTCACGCTAGCTACTTCAGTTTGTGTTTAGCACTGCATCTAAGTGTCACCAGTGATCATACATTTTTCCAGACTTATGCTCAGACCTATTATTAGTGAATCTTTGGTGCATAGTTTAATAATACTTTGAGCATAGTTTTAAAAATGACCCAGAAGAAAAATGAATAAAGAATAAATGAATAAAAATACAGTAGAAATGAAAAGTGAAATCATCAAAAATCTGGAATAAGGTGTGAGCATGGCTGACCTAGTATGCATATCAACAATCGGTCAACAACAATTTGCATTTTCTTCATGCACAAGAACAAAATGAAGGTGATAGATGCTTTAAAAGAGAGTGATAAAAATATCTATGCAACAGGCATATATTCTCAACGATGTTGAAAGGTTTCTTCCCATATGATAAAGGAAAAGCAATCGAAATGCAACATTATTAAGGAGAATATCATTTGTGAGAAGGAGAAAGTGATTTTCTCCAAACTTGATAGAAGATTTCATGGATTATCAATGGCTGAAGAAGTATTTTTGGGGAGCCATGTGTGATTCAAGAAGTTTACGAGAAGAAGTGGTATCCACGGCATTGTCAGGCATGGTGAAGCAGCAAGCTTCACCATTATCAATTAAAATTGGCAATTTTCTACAAAATAAATTTTTTTATTAATACGAACGGTTTCGATGTAACTACATCATCTTCTGGTGAACCAGAAGATGATGTAGAAACATCGAAACCAGTCATATTAATAAAAAAATTTTATTTCGTGGAAAATTGCCAATTTTAATTAATCATGACATTCCACCATATCACGCCTGAAACGTCTCTTTTTAAGCTTCACCGTGCCTCTAAACTTCTTAGCCATGGATGCTTCGAAATCATTTAATTCATGCTCTATATGTCAATGAAAAGTGTAACCACCTCCCCGATGATGATCCAAATCATAATCTATTCCATTAATCCTTTTTTTTATTCTTCCCTCTATTTCTGCCAATCCTGGTTTTACCCGATAAGAATGCAAACTGAGGAACGCTTAAGTTAATAGGAAGAATTTACTTCAGAGTTTATATGAAAAATAAGCCGCAGAAATAAGTTATCAAATATTATATTTTATGTGACACATCTACAAGGGACATTCCCAACGCAGAGGTGTATACTAAGTCATCCAGATCACATGATAACAAGTTTCAAATTTTATGGTAATACTCTGTGACCACTATACATGATACTAGTTCGGAAGAGGACACACAATATTCATGGACCACTTTTATGCCATCCAAAGTCCGATCAATTTTTTATGGAAGCTTAAGGAAATGGCTGGTGTTACAGCAATGAAAAGGTAGCCAAAAGGAGTGAATATCAAAAAAAATTATTTTCAGGGTACACCATCATCTACTGGCAATAAAATGGCTAGACTCCAGGGACAATACATTGTTGTTATAACTACATTGAGATGACTATATTGACAACAAAGCACAAAAATCCTAGGAATTTAAGACTTAAATGGCACAAGAATTCAAATTGCAAATAATTCAGTATCTAGTGCAGTTCTCTTCTAATTATAGTATTGAAGTGAACCAATATATAGTTAGGAAAGAATATTTAATAAATAAATGCAGAACTAAGACACAGTTTTGCACCATCCTTTCTCTGGTGGCAGTGTTACCAGGCTTGCATTCTAACATTGTAATAGCAGTAATATTATAACGGATAGTCCAGCAATGAAAACACATATTTCTAGAGAAAAATAAATGGGAAATAAAGTTTATTTGGATATTTTTTATCTTTCTCCACTACAAATTTCAAGAAACTGTAATAGTAACTTTAATGGAGTCACCCGCTATGTGTGCATTATAATGCAACCATTTCAGAGAGTTAAGCACTCGGCTGGATATCGAGGGATCCGGGTTCGAATCCCGGTCAAGGCGAATGATTTTTACTCTCTGAAATGGTTGCATTATAATGCACACATAGCGGGTGACTCCGTTAAAGTTACTATTACAGTTTCTTGAAATTTGTCTAAGGTATGAACAGCCTAAGTGTTTGAAATTGGCTTTATTAACATCGTGGACTGTGGCGCGTCGCGCACGACTACGAATGCCTGTGACATTGTATGTACGGTATTTCGTCATAACATCTAGTTCCTTAAAAGCCCCCAAAATTTCAGAGTGTAAGAGGACGTCTTGGTAGCTTAAGTGGTTAAAGCACTCGGCCGGATATCGAGGGATCCGGGTTCGAATCCCAGTCAAGGCGAATGATTTTTACTCTCTGAAATGGTTACTCTCTCCATTACTTTCTTTAAGCAATTAAATTATCATGGCATCCTCTCAAAATGTGAATTTCTAGAGACTTTAAAGAATCAAGGTGTTATGACAAATTGCCATGCATTCAATATAACAAGTATTTTTAGGCATGCATATTGCACCACAGTCCATGATATCAAAGTCTACTTTAAACACAAAGGTGTTTTCCTCTGGTAAGTTCAAAGAATTGCAGGAATTCCTACAGTTTTTTGAATTTGAGATGCATATCAAAGTCATAGTTACTACATTTTGAAAGTACACTTAAAGGGCCAACCCTATTTACAAAACTGATATTGCTCAGATCAGAATATGTTATTAAAGAAATAAATGTCTAAAAAATTCAAAATAGATTGTTAACATTTCTCTCATTCTCATATGACATAGGAAATATGATTATGGATGAATTTTCCCCACAAACATATTACAGAATGGATTCAGGTACAAATTTGGATGAAAAATCCATTTAAAATTCTAGAGTTATACTGCATTACAGAATATTTATTTGGTTCTTTTCTTGCCATTCAGTCAACTGGCTTAATCAAAATATAATTTTAAAAATTGCCTGAAGTCATCCCTTTGAAAGTAAAACACAGTAATCAACCCGAAGGTCGGTTGGGTAGGTGATGGTAGAGTTCACCCAGTACTAAGCCCGACGGTGTGTGAAATTCACAATCAGGGTAGGGGGACCAGTTCCTTTCCCTGCCCCAGCTATGTTTTCCCAGGAAAATCTGGTACCTGAAAAATCACTCACACAATGCACCCATTTTAAGCAGCCAGGGCATAAAAAAAACCACTAAGAAAAAGAGGAACTAACTTGTGCGTCTTGAGAGTGCTTGACTGGTTGAACTCCCTCCCGCAGTCATCACACTTATATGGGCGTTCTCCTGTATGAATGCGCTCATGGCGAATTATGTGCGACAAGTGATAGAATGCCTTGCCACATGCACCACAAATGTACGGCTTTTCCTTTGTGTGGGTCCTGAAAGAAAGAACAAAATAACAGTGATAATTTGTCACCCACAACAAGTTTCAGTGAATTACATTCACATCATTTTAAAAACTACAGAGATTGTATAAAACCAAACTTAAAATATATATTTCTCCAGCCAATTGTAAATCATTGTGAATTCTAAGTCAAAGATAATATTTTTTTTAAATTTTCTTTTGTAATTTAAAACTAATAGGCGAGTCATTTAATAAGTTCTTAAGAAAAAACAGAAATACAACTATTTTGGGTAGATTTTTTTTTCAACATATTATCCTTTCAGCTCTATACATTTTCTCAGCATTTCTTTAACGTTTTTAGCCGTCCAAAAAGTAGGATTTCAGAAGGTTCTCAAAATATGTATCAGTGTTGGCAATGACTTTGTTTGACGTGAATTGTTTTCTGCCAAACCATTTTTTCAAGTTAGAAAATTAAAAAAGTCACTGGAGGCCAAATCTGGTATTACAGTGGATGCTGTAATTATTCAAAGTTTAATTACATAATTTAAAGCATTAAAACTATCCAGGTGTTCACACATGCTTTGTCTTGATGGAGGATAATTTTTTTCATTGCCCAATGAGGACTTTTTTCTTGATTTCTTCACTCAACCGGTGCAATACTGATGCGTATTACTCTTCATTTATTGTTTGTCCTTTTTACAAGTAATTGGACTAGATGATTCCGTGTGTATCCCAAAATATCATGGCCATCACCTTGTTTTGACTGCTCCTTTGCCTCTAGAATATAGTGGTGTATCCATATTTCATCCATAGTTACGGATTGATGCAGAAACTCATTAGGATTGTGACTGAAAATTACCAAGCCAGCCTCGGATTCGACCACACAAATGCATTTATTCTCCACTGAGAGCAAACCCGGCATCCATCAGGCCAAGATTATTTTGACACCCAATTTCTCATTCAAAGTTGAAAAAATTTTGAGTAATAAACTCATCTATAAAAGTCCAATATGCCATATAGTGCTTTACTAAAACCCATATGTTAATGAAGAAAGTGGACTTACTGTCAGCGCACACCCTAAGGAAGCATAACTTAAAGATGGGAGTTACATCCTTCACAACTAAATGGCATGCATGATTTTATCAATTTTCACCAAATGGAATAATATGCACAATTAGAGAAAATGTAACTTTAAATGCTGGTGGATGTGAATTCATTTCACTTAAATTTTAAAGTAAAGCAAAATATATATCATTCAATTTATAATTTTTACAGAGCCAAAAAATATTATAAAAAAAGATTTATTTAAAATCCCGCTTCCATAAACAAAGCAAACAACAACATAATACTTAAAAATGTTTATTACATAAACCAGATGTTGTAGACATGATTTTTAACTCATAATTTCAATTATCAGTGCATAAGACCATACAATTTAAGCATATATTGATGGGAAAAAAATCATCCTAAAAGCTGGAAAATATGGTAACATTATATCAAAGATTAAATTATTTAGCTCATCTAAGAGGTCCAAAAACTATGGAATTTTATGAACCAAAATTTGGGGTTTAAAACAAGCACGCATACTGTGCAGAAAATAAGACATTCAACATTCTTGATAACAAAACTGTTAAAAGCAGCCTCATTAGGCAGGATTTCAGGATTTCAGGGGTATATACAATTTACTCACCTCAAGTGAACTTTCAGGTCATACTTCTTATAAAAGTTTTTATGGCATTCAGTGCAAGTGTGAGGTCTCTCTTTAAAATGGTCCCTCTTTATATGTTCCTAGAAATTAAAATGAAAATAAACATATTTAAAAAATTGCTTATTCCTAGAAATAGCATCTGCTATAAGCCCAAAATTAGACAATGATATTGTTCACACATCCTATTTCTGTTTTGGATAAAGCAAATACTGTCACAATATCAATCCAATCTCTAAACACACTCTTCTTTTACATTTTTGTTGGCACAACCATAATCTTTAGTAGAAGGGTAATAACACCAACCTGACTGACCTGAGCCTGACCAACAAGTAGGTTACGCTCTCACAGTCATCACACAGTTTCAGATTGTGACGATTATCAGAGTAAATAATGGGAGTTATAGATATGTCATAAGGACAAAATTGAACTGTTTCATACAGACAAATGAAGTACTTAGAGCCACTCTTTCTTCAGAGGCTTTCATGGAGAATACAGAATAGAAAAATATGAGTCTGGATTGAAGAACTATACATAAATAAGTTGAGAGAAAAGAAATGATAAACTAGAGAAGAATTATTATTTCACATTTGTAAGGCACGTTGAAACATAAAGGATATTTTTCAGAACCATCAGAAGAAGGACTAATGAGGTTTTGTAATGAGCTCATGGAGGACATGCTGTCATTTTTATGGCAGGCTTTATTAGCATGTTACAATTACTGCATGAAAGAACCAGTTATCAGTATGCATATTAGAAAAACTAAAATGGGAAGTCCCCCTAATAAATAGGCAGAAATGACACTTAGTGTTTCATAGAATATAAGCAATGGTACTAGAGCTAGGGAAAAACTAGTATCCAAATTTAGTGACTTTGAAGAATTCCCAAAGCTCCTTTTTTGAATAAGAATAACATTAATCATATAATAAAAGTTGTCTCTAGGCAATGACATCTTTGAAATAACATTTAGGCGGAATTATATAAAGGAAATTGAAATAAATATACTCTAAAATTAAAAATATCAGCCAATACGAGCACACACATCAGACAAATTTATGTAAACTAAGGTGTTTGTAATTATAGCATTGAATGAAATTAAGAGAATAAAATTACTTTTAAAAGCACATTGAACTATATTTGTAATTAACTTAGATATTGACTTTTATTTGCATGTACGTCGTGAAATCTCACCTTCTAATACCATTTTCTATTAATTATGACTCATGAATCTTAAAGTTTCCCTGTATTTCATAATCTTAATGTTATTATTGACAGTTTGTAATTAAATTATTGGTTATTGCAAGCACAGATTGACTAGCAAAACTATGACAATAACTGATTATACTACGACAATAACATCATCAAGTGTACTGCATACAAGTAATCATTTTAAGAAAGAGATGTAAATTTTACTTTGTAGAAGATTGGCTCAAACCCTTGATTAGTTTTTTTGGCTAAACAATACCTAATTCCACATATTAAGTGATAATTTACTCCTTGTGATACCAGAAGACTTTGAGAAATGTATAATGATTGCAATACCAAAGAAATCGAAAACAGAAAAATGTAAAGAACATAGAACATTGAGCCTGGTGACTCAAGCATCAAAAAACCTTACTCGGACAATTAGCCGAAGAATAGAAGGATAGAAGGAAACCTAAAAGAAAACCAATTCGGGTTCAGGAAAAACCGAGGAGCAAGAGAGGAAATTCTCAGCTTGAGAGTTCTGGTGGAAAAAATGAGACAAGTAAATAAGCCATTATACATGTCATTCGTGGACTTGGAGAAGGCCTTCGACAACGTCGAATGGAACAAGATGTTAAAGATACTAGAAGGGCTTGGATTGGGCTACAATGACAGAAGAATTATCCATAACCTATACAAGAATCAGGTTACAAGTATGCAAACGAAAAACGGGAGAAAAATAGAAGCCAAAATAAACAAAGGAGTAAGACAAGGATGTAACCTCTCACCCAGCAATATTCAACGTATACCTGGAATACCTGGAAGAGGCAATAAAAGAAACACAAGAATTGGGTATCAAAGGATTCAGGGTAAATGGAGAAGAAATCAACATGCCCCGGTTTGCAGATGACAAGGCAGTAGTGGCGGAAACGCGAGAGGACCTGCAAGCAACTCTAAGTGCTACGGATCAAGTGCAGGGGGAAATAAAATATGAACATCAACAAGAAGAAAACTAAAATCCTTGTGTGCAGGAGAGAGAAACTGAATGCAGATATCACAATTCGAGGGATGAAACTAGAACAAGTGGAATCCTTCATCTACCTGGGCAGCAGCATAACATGGGATGGAAGAAGTTCGACTAACATTAAGCAAAGAATAGCCCAAGCTAAGAACGCATTCATGAAGAAGAGGCAATTAATATGTTCAAAATACTTAAGGCTGGAAACAAGGAAACAATTCATCAAGACTTTCGTGTGAAGCATGGCACTCTATGGTTTTGAGATTTGGAACAGTGGGAAAGTGGACCAGGAAAGAATAGAAGCCTTTGAAACATGGTGCTGGAGGAGAATCCTGAAGATTAAATGGACAGACAAAGTAACGAACGAGGAAGTATATAGAAGAGCAGAAGAGGATAGAACCATGTGGAGAACTCTACGGCAAAGAAGAAATAGATGGATTGGATGCACATTGAGGCACAATGGATTGATTAGGAATATAATAGAAGGAAATATAGAAGGAAAGATCACACAAGGAAGACCAAGAGACATGTACATGGGACAGATTAAGAAAGATGTAAAACAGAAAAGGTATCAGGGATTGAGGGAATTGACATTAAATAGAGGCGAATGGAGGGCTGCAATAAACCAATCCTAGGACTGAAGATACTGATGATGATGATTCTCCTTGTACTTGAATTTCACATTATTCAGATTTTATAGGAGCCATAAATTCATCTCTGTTTTTTAATCAAGTAATCCACTGGTTAAAGTAGGTTTTAGATGGACACAACTACAAAAAATCTATCTCCTCATAAAACACAATACCACATTCTACTTGACAACAAGTCCCTCTTCATCACTGTGTATTTCCATCCTACCTTCATCCCGCCCAACATCCCTAGCCTATTCCTGCTCTTTCCTTGTTTGCCTTACATTCTTTAATACATTCTACATTTTTAATAGCACATATATGTTTTATTTTCAGTCTTTACTTTCATTCCTTCTATTTAGCAATTCCATGGAGTCATTTTAAGATTCAACTTTAACATTTTAGCTAGCAACAGCCTCACCAGATCAAGAGTGTCACCCACAACTTCCTGACCCATTCATCTATAATTGGTGATATGATTTGTTTCTGATTGTGAAATTGTAGAGCTAATGTTTACTAAGACAAATTATTTACTTTTAAATCATCTTTTAATGCATAATTTTGAAGTTCTATTCAATGGGAAGGGAATAATGTATGCTGCCTGAATTTAAATACCTCTTTTATACCTATATTTTATTTTTTCTAAATATGGGTGTTATTTTATGGCAGTTCAGCATGTCTTACATGCAGTTTAGAGGAGGTAGATTTGCAAAACGTTGTCATGACAAAATGAGAAGTGTATCAAAATTATCAGAGGAGTTTGGTTGGGAATCACTCACAGAGTGAAGGTTACATTACAAATGAAATCTCTTGTATAAATTGGAAGGATGTCTCTTCAGCAATAATGTAGAAAATGTATTATCATCCCTATTGTTCCACAGTAGGAGAGATCAAATCAGCAAAATTAGAGAGATTAATAGACAACAGATAGATTTAAGATGTTATTTTTCCCACGCACAATAAAGATTCAGAATAACATTTGAACACACTAGGAGGAAAAAGTATTCTGAGTCCAAAGTAGACTGACGTACAATCGCCTCCTTTCACACACCCTAGCAGTGGCTTGCAGTGTACTATGTAAACATAAATAAATATGTATACAAATATAATTGTCTACAACTCACCTGGACTTGTGAACTTGTGGTATATTCCTTGGAACAGAACCCACAATTGAACTTAGGTGCTGGCCCAGTTTGGTGTGCATTTGACATGTGTTTATTTAAAGTGGATTTCCAAGCAAAGGACTGGCCACATATTTTGCACTGGTAGCGCTGAAGATCGACAAAATGGATTCCTAGAATTAAAATGAAAATTGAGGGCCAACAATCATTGAGAATCTTTACGTGTACATGCTTAAAAAAAATAAACCTAACAAACTAAATAGTTCTAATCTTTTAAATGCCCACCACCTCCTATCATTTACAAAAAATTTTTAAAAAATATGTTCAATTACTGAATAAAATGGTAAAATATATTAAGAGGGAAATAATTACTCAAGATATTCGAAGCCAAAGATTCGAATTATGCACGGTTGTAATGAACTAATTCAACAGAAATGTTTTCCTCTGGGGCATATTTCTGCTTTCTTAACTTAACTTTCCCTAGTCCATCCACACCACCCGTCAATGCTTAAATGCTATTCAAATCAATACAAGCAAAAACTAATACTAACTGTATTACACTGAAACTGTAATACACCCAAAATTATTCAGCATAACAGACATACTATGAAGCACAAAGATACTACACCAATTAAATTCAAATATATAGAACCTCATTAATATAGCAACTAAAAGTTTAACTAAAAAGAAAAATACAGTATTTATATTAAAATTTCTGAAAGTAAGTTGAGTTACAATAAATAATAAAGCAGATAACCTTCATAGTTAGAGAAGTGAGGCCCAACAGTACTGATTATTACATATCACTATCTGTTATGAAAATTCTTAATTTTAAGTTTTATAAGTCTAACTAAAATAATATTCAGAGAATTTATGATAAGGCCACCTTCATACCCATATGTATGTTACTAAATTATGTTGTTTTTATCCTAATATCAAGTGTAACAAATCGACATATTCCACCATATTATGCAATAACATCATAAGAATCTGATCCAGAAGAAGTGTGTGTGCATGAAATTTTTTCTTAGAATACGCTTTCAAAATTTATACACCAATACAATTCATGACAATAACAGAGGGATGTAGATCACAATATACTATCGTAGTTGTTATTTTGATTAAAATGCTAAATTAATAGCATAAAATCTCTCAACAAAATAATTTTATTAAAAGATTAACAGTTACTTAAATTGTCTTGATACAACTCAGTCATATTCACCTTAATAAGGCAATCAATTGAAATTAAAATTAAAAAGTCTTGGGTACTCTTCTGAACAGGATATTTATTTATTGAATGCAACTACCTAAGACATTTTTGTAAAAAATATTTTTTCCAAAACTTATGGGGTTGAAAAATGTACAAGGTGTTTGTTGGAGTCACGATTAAAAAAATACAAATACCAGAGTGTAAGAAAATTGTATCTCTTTTGAGTTCCAGTGACATTTATAACTTACCCAGATGTTGTTTATAGTTGCTATTTTTGGCAAATACTTTTCCACACTCATCACATTTAAAGGTTTTACCGGCAGGTTTAGATTTTTCAGCATGTGCTACATCTGGTAAGTCATCAGGCTGATCATTTTGGCTGTCATCTTTCTGCAACACATCAAAAAGTTTAATTAAAAAGAGAAAAAGAATGTACAAAATACCCAGCATGGAATTAAAATATAAAAGTGGAAGCTAAAATGGTAATACATATAAATTAAATAATAATAGGGCCATACATTATATACTGCAAAGATAAAAGATCAGAATCGACAAGAATTAGTCGCCTTCTTATGACTTTCTTATTGACATGTCAATTATATGTCACTTTAACAAAATTTTCTGAATTTGTGACTTTAAATGCATTTCATCAAATGATGATAATAAAAGAGGATTTTCTCATGTTGGTTATCATAGATACTTAGAATATAGAACATAGAATCCAAGGCTTCATACATACAGGAGAACTATCATGGGAAGAATTATGGATTAATGGTGCGGGAATACAAGTCAGTCTAACAAAAACTGATATGTATTCAATTGTACAAGGATTGCATTTATATTTTCAACCTAATAATGAAAAGACAGTAATTTATTGTTGATAATGGCTTTTTTTGTGTTTCGAAGTATTCTCCATGATAATAAACACACTTTTGCATGCACTCAAACCAATTTTCGTGACATTTTTTCCACTCCAATTGAAGAATCTTCAAAACATGGTTTTTGAATGCATCAATGGCTTCTTCAGGGGCTGAAAAACAAATAGTCACACAATTTTTTCTGGCTAAACAGCAATAAAAAGAAGTCATTTGGTGCTAAATCAGGGCTGTGCGGAGGATGACCCATCAATTTGATGTTTGGCCAGTTAAATAGGTAGTTGTTTCAGCTGATCTGTGAGAGCTTGCATTGTCATGATGAAGAAGGATCCTTCATTGCCGCTTCTTTTTCCGTATTTCATCAAGCACTTCTGGCAAACAAATGTTTGTGTACAATTCAGAATGCACAGTTCTAAGTATGGTTTCCACATGTCCAGTTATTCCTAAGAAACAGGCGATCATTTGCTTCGATGTACTTTGTGCAAGAATCACTTTTTTCAGATTTGGTTCATCTTGGAAGACCCATACAGTAGATTCCTCTTTAGTTTCGGGCTCATATGCATAGATCCAAGATTTGTCACCTGTTTAGATGTTATAAACAGCTTTTGATGCACAGCAATTGTATTTGTTTAGCATTAATTTGCACCAATTGGCACAAGCATCTTTTTGAGCTTTTGTCAAATTATGCAGGAAATTAGGATCCAATACGAACAAATTTTTTCACAGCTAAATGTTCATGCAATATCTCATTGATGCCCATCATACTAATTCCCAAGGATGCCTCAATAACATGATGAGTCACATGATGATCTTCCTTCACTAGTTCTTGCACAGCATCAATGTTTTCTGGCACAACAACTGATTTTGGACGACCTTCATGACTTTCATCGCTAAGGGAACGACGGCCATGATGGAATTCATAAAACCAACGTTTCACAGTGGCAAAATATAGGGCTTCATTGCCAAAAGTGGAAGTAAGTTGATCGATTCACTCCTGTCTTGATAATCCATGTCAAAAGTCGTAAAAAATCATCGCACAAAAGTGTTCACAAGTTAACTCCATTTTTTCACTGAGAGAAAATTTTCCAGTCACTGTAAACCACACAAGTTTTGATCAAATGACAAAATGCTCTGAAGAAAGTTAATATTAAAAGGGTCAAACTTTCAGATGGAAATGTCAGATGGCACCTAAAGCACTTAGTGTTGTCAAGGCAACCCACATATAAAAATGTCGAAGTGTTAACATAAAAGCACCTATCCACCTTTGTTTAAATGATATTAATTAATCTGTGGTAAGCAACAGCCCTATTTTTGTAGTTTTAAAAATTGTATTCTCAAAACTAGTAATTTTAGATTATGCTTCTAAAATTAATGAGAAATATAAAGCTTAAAATTAAATTCATATGACACTCATTTATAAACTATGCACAAATAGTTACCTTTCTTTTCATCAATCATTATTAATTGACGAACTAAGGTAAGATAATAAATTGTGTAACCACAACCCAAACTTCCTCATATGACATTGAAAATATTGAGATGAATATCAGTGATAATATAAACAAATGAGATGAATATATATCAGTTCAAAACAGTGTTTTTTTTATATATATCAATTATGTGAAAGCACTCACAAGAGCAATATAACATTTGGACGGCACAATAGAACACAGAATAAATGGGAAATTCTCACCCTTAACCGCCATCTTTAATTCCCCTCCCAGCATTTCCTGCACCTTTTCCCACCTTTTTTCCCCTCCCCAGACACCATACCTCCCCCAAGAAGGGGGAGGTATGGTGTCTGTTCCTCTCCCCCAGTCTGACCTGAAGAAGGCCTCGGAATAAGCAGAAAGCTTAAACAATCTACAGTGTGAGTGCCCTTTTACGTGTCATCTATTTTATTCAGTGTTCAATTGTGCCATCCAAATGTTTATGTGGGGAAGGCAGAATTGAGCATATCACAAGTGTAAAAATATTTCCTTGACCGCGGGTTGAACACTGGATCTTTCTGCTTGCCGGGCAGATATATATATATATTATATATATATATATATATATATATATATATATATATATATATATATATATAAAATATATATGTATAATATATATATATATATATATAAAATATATATATATATATATATATATATATAAAATATATATACAGGGAAAGGAACTGGCCCCCCTACCCTGATGTGTGAATATTCACACGCCGTCGGGCTTGGTACATGGGTGAGCTCTACCATCACCTACTAAACCGACCTTCGGGTTGATTACTGTGTTTATGGTTATATATATATATATATATATATATATATATATATATATATATATATATATATATATATATATATATATATATATATATATATATATATATATATATATATATATATATATATATATATATATATATATATATATATATATATATATATATATATATATATATATATATATATATATATATATATATATATATATATATATATATATATATATATATATATATATATATATATATATATATATATATATATATAACCATAAACACAGTAATCAACCCGAAGGTCGGTTTAGTAGGTGATGGTAGAGCTCACCCATGTACCAAGCCCGACGGCGTGTGAATATTCACACATCAGGGTAGGGGGGCCAGTTCCTTTCCCTGTATATATATATATATATATATATTTTATATATATATATATATATATATATATTATATATATATATATATATATATAAAATATATATATATATATATAAAATATATATATATATATATATATATATATATATATATATAAAATATATATGTATAATATATATATATATATATATATAAAATATATATATATATATATACAGGGAAAGGAACTGGCCCCCCTACCCTGATGTGTGAATATTCACACGCCGTCGGGCTTGGTACATGGGTGAGCTCTACCATCACCTACTAAACCGACCTTCGGGTTGATTACTGTGTTTATGGTTATATATATATATATATATATATATATATATATATATATATATATATATATATATATATATATATATATATATATATATATATATATATATATATATATATATATATATATATATATATATATATATATATATATATATATATATATATATATATATATATATATATATATATATATATATATATATATATATATATATATATATATATATATATATATATATATATATATAGCGGGTGTAACAGCTCCCTAACGCCATCTTCTGGGTAATGATTCGGGGCACTTTGGCGCTTTATAAGATCGCAGATTTCAATGTAAAGGTACTCTTCCTCGATAGCTCAGGTGGTTTAGAGCATCCGCCCGGCAAGTGGAGAGATCCGGTGTTCAAGTCCCGGTCGAGGAAAATATTTTTGCATTCGTGATCTGCTCACATCCGCCATCCCCACCTCTGTTGTGTTTGTCCTTTATATGTGTTCCTTTACCATTTTCCTTATCTCTATTTCAATTTGAATGAATGAATATTTATTCGCCATATGGCGGTATTTCGTGTTTGAATGTATGTATATATATATATATATATAAACTTGGAAAAGACGCTCTCCGGCGACACACAAACACACAAACACTAACACAAAAAACACTACACACATAGAAACATAAAAGAAGGACACTTACATTGGATATTTACGTTTCGACGGCACGGCCGTCGTCATCAGAATAACATTCTGATGACGACGGCCGTGCCGTCGAAACGTAAATATCCAATGTAAGTGTCCTTCTTTTATGTTTCTATGTGTGTAGTGTTTTTTGTGTTAGTGTTTGTGTGTTTATATATATATATATATATATACATAAATTATTAAAGACTTAGGTCCAGTAACACACTCTTTTACAGTAATCCACTATATGGCATCTATGTTACAACAATCTACTATGAAATCATGCAGTAATTTTATTCCAGTAATCCTTACAAGTTATGAGAAATATGCACATTTGTTCAAAAACATATTGCACTGCAACACCTGGTTTTGACAACTTTGCAATAGCGCTTTACCAACCAAGAATAGAAAGAAATCTTTATTTAATTACTTTCAATTAACTAATAAGTAAGAACCATTTAACTTAAAATTAATCACATTTTTATAGTTCACAAATGTGTCATAATCCAGTTTGTACACTAATTACATTTCTAATGTATATAAATTTAATAGTAATGCATTAATAGGCTCACATAGCCAGAAGGAAATGAACCATATTGCTCCACTTAAACGATAGTACCTCATTCCTTTCATATTTTAATGAGAATAAAATGAGAGAAAATAAAATTTTGTTTCATGGAAATTCATTTAAGCTTAAATAAAAATAGTTCTCGGTACCCCACTTTATTTACATGGTTTTATGGCTTTTGCGGCAGTGGTACTGACACATTGATTTAAGGCCAAAATGGGTACTTCCTGTAGGTTTATTTTGAGTGAAATCTAATCAGTTCATCTACTCTTAATAAAAATATTAATATTAAATTTTATGCTGTTCATGTTAATAGTTTTTAAATTATAGTACCAGCAAAAACTGTCACATACACAAAGAGACATGTTCACACAGAGACTTCATTCAGAAAAGTGTTTAAACATTTTTGTGGAACCTCAGAACATGACATCAGGCCACTTTTGCCAACTTTTTTCATCTTTTTTATGGTAAAGTGCCAAAGTTAAAATTTTTCATGAAAACAACTTTTTCCCTGTAATACTTAAGGAGAAAGTAAAATGAATGAAGCCCAATCCTGTAACGAGTAAAGGTTATGACTAAGGGTAAAAAAATTAAGAGATACTTTACACTTCCACACACTTTTTTAATGCCCTATGACCATGGTTTCGATGCTGCGCATCATCATCTTGGTGAGATGATGTGCAGCATCGAAACCATGGTCATAGGGCATTAAAAAAGTGTGTGAAAGTGTAAAGTTTCTGTTAATTTTTTTACCCTCATCATGCAGGAATTCCACAAAGTTAAGCCTGAAACTGTTAACGTTATGACTAAGCACCGCTTACCTTTGCAACTTCTGTAACATCCAGAGGATCTTTTAAATCAGTATTATTTCCTTCGCTATTTGACGAAATGAGTTGATCGACACTGTCAAGGGCATCAGTCATTTGATTGGACACTCCCGCTTCTTCACCCAAAGGGTCAACCACTTGCATATTGAACTCTTCTTCATTCTCTGGCAATTCATTGGCCGTAAAATTGTCATACTTCTTAAAGTAAGTTTCATCTGTTAGGGGTTTATTTTTGTTCTTGTTATCATTAAGATTAATTGGGGCCATGTATATCACAATCTCAGAATCAGTCTGATCACGGAGGTTAAGCCACTTCTCTGGGTTTGGCTCAGTTGTAGCACATCCTGACTGGACCACCCAACTCGCCTCAACATCTCCAGGATGAACCACACTTAATGTGTCACACACCTGAGAGTCTTCCGCAGCACTTCCTGCTTTAACAGCCTCACTTGCATTCCCTAACTGTTCCACTTCAGCCATCTCATCTGTAGGATGAGGTGGTTGAAGAGTATCACACTGTCTCATTTCAACTATCTGATCCTGTTTATTGGGCATACTTGACTCAATTTTTAATATGCTATTGTCCAGTTCACTTTTGACAATTTCCTCTTTACTAACTTCATCCTGACTCCGAGTCTCCAGGGCACCATCTTCCTCTGTGTCTTCACTAGTAATCCTCCGAATTAATTCATTATAACTGTTCACAACATCCTTCTTTGATGCCTCCTCCCTTTTAATGTTTTTAATCTCCTCTGCATCAAAACATGAATGGAATTTAAAATCATCAGCAGTGGTGTAGTCCTGAAAATCAATGTAATCATGAAAATGTGTTTGAGTGAAATTTTATAAAGCTACATAAACTAAATATTTGAACATATGTGAGCATTGATAAATGTAAAGGTATTGTATAAGAGCAACATTAAAGTAAACTTGGTATGATTAAGATTATTTTTCAGCTATTTGATACAGTAATTAATCAATATAAAGTTAACAACAAAATAAATGTCAACTATTTAAGAGAAAGCAAGTCTATTGCCACAATATCAAACATTTTTTGCCATTTAACATTACTCTATGCAATGATTAGTATTGACATTGGCAGACCCAGGTTCAAATACAGTTCAAATGATTTTTTACATGGTAAATGTTCACCAATGAGTAAGCAATATCAATCACTTGGAATGTTAAGTTAAACCTTCCTCACTGCCTTTTTTCCTCTTTCAAAAAGGTTTGAAGAATTTGCTTTTTGGAAAAGAGGACCACATTGAGGATGGCAAATTTGCTAGAAACTTGGTAGTATTGTTATGTTCAACCCCATATTTTCCGTTACTCCCTCACCGAAGAAATATGGCACAGGATGCCATTAAAAAAACAAATAATTAAAAATAATAAAAAATCTATATCACTTCATTCTTGGGTCAGGTCAACCAACTAGGCCTTTATGATGAAACATTCACACAGAGGTTATCAATCAGGCAAAGTGCACTTACAACATCTTCCCGCAAAAATAGTCAGTGATTTTTCAGTCATGTGGCATCTTCTTACCATTTGGTAAATAACTTCACTTTATATCTTAATGTTGCAATAGTACACCGATAGAAAACTAATGTTACCAGCCAGAAAGGCAGGATTAAATTTCATGTTTATCCACAGTGAATTTCCTGCATATATTTTCTCTGCCAAATGATATATTTATCTGTTTTGCATAACATCATATACTAGGGAAATTTTCTATATCATAAAATACAAGTTTTTTGAATATCTAGTATAAGTTGAGCTTAGATATGGAGTTAAATATAACAGTTTGCAAGATGTCCGAAATACAAAATTTTCGAAATATTTCACACTATTGGAGCAGTTATTACTCTATGAAATACAATAAAAAGGGCAAATATTTGTAAAATGGACTTACAAAGAATTGGCACATTATAATGCAAAAAATTTGTAAGTGGTAAAAAGACAGAGAAAGAATTTATTTTTTAAGAAAGTTTTTTACTCCCTCATGAATGTGTGTACACTATAGCAATGGCATTACATGCATTAATATTAACAAATTTTGTGTTGTATATATTAACACTGTGATTTGAGCAAGAACACCAAAATGAGTGCCATGAATTATATGTTGCACATTGCATTAAAATGTGAGCCATAGCCTAAAATACCCATCCACTACCTCTTGATCACCATTGAAAAAGCCATATGAATCATGTTAAGGAATAACATAATAGCATCACATCACACAAGGATGTCTAATTGTGGCTTTTAATAAGAATAAAAATGTCTTTATTGGGGTGAGATAGATTAGACTTCTTCCATCCAACCCCTAAGGTATCCTTCTCTCACTCCCATCCTCCCCTCTAAATCATGCCTTAAAATCTTTGGGGTATAGCCAAAAGATTTTAAGTTATGATTTAGAGGAAGTGTTATGAATTAGGAATCCATTGACTCAATCCATGCTATTCCAAATCAACTATGATTTCCGGCACACCAAACTTGAGTTCGCTCGCTATGTTTACTCTCCATTTACTCCCTTAAGTGTTAAACAAGTACTAATTCCCTCAGAACCAAATTATCAAAAAATAGAATAATCTTGGAAATTTTTTCCTTAATTTTTATATTTTTCATTTTTATCCTGAACATCCCAGAGTAGCTTGCTTGTATTTTAGCAAATTCATTTTATTGCATTTAAACAAATGCTATTTTATGGCATTAGCATACACAAAGTCACATCAATAATCATTCAGAAGCCACAAACAGTCGACACGAATTCCCTCAGGCAAGGAATAAAACTTAGAACAAGGTCATAATATTCTTCACCCAATTATTGTATGATGAAAAGATAGGTATCAAAATAAGGTATATAACAAGAACAATTAATATGAGCTACACATAGAGTAGATGTCTCGGAAAGTTGGAAAATTGAACTGAAAAATTTTTGAACTGAATGTAACAAATTTGAATATGGATCAACCAAACACAATTCATGCCAATACTACATATAAATAAATAATTCAAGAAATTTTTTTGAATGAAAGTTATCAATAAATTGTTTGTACTTGTTGTATTCATACTGTTAGGTTAAAGAACACAATTAATACTTACACTGCCACAGCAATTGCAATGGAAATTTGTCTCCTTCTGATGTTTGGCCTCATGATCTTTGAGCATTGCAGAAAAAGGAAAATCTTCTCCACATACATTACAGTAAAAACGGCGATTCTGAACTATAGATTTTGAATCCTGACATAAATGCAGTTGAAAAAAGAAATGTAATTACAGAAACTAAGGAAAAACCTCTAATAAATTTTCCACAAACAAAATTATGATCATAGTATCCCAAGCCACTTACCTCTTCTTGGCTGGTTGTATTAGAAGTTGAATGCATTGACCGTATATGTTTCTTCAGAAGGAGATTCGACTTAAACTGCTTACGGCATAAATTACAATTATAATCTCGGGATGTGTTGTGCGAGTCCTTATGATGCTGTAATGCATTCACTTGACTAAATCTGCGACCGCAAATATTGCATGGATAAGGTTTAATTCCTGAAAATCAATTCAACAGTTTTAGACTAGATGAACAGACAGATTAATTACTTTTAGATATTTTCAAAAAAATTTTCCTGGAGCCAAAACAATATTTGGATATTCATTAGTTGGTAAATATGCTGAAATGATGCAACATGGAAAATACTCTTTATTCATTAACATGCTAAGTGTCTTCATGAAATTTTCTAAAATGCCATCATAGAAAATATTTTTTCAATTTGCTATTATTAATACAAATTCAAAGTAATACTTTTCTTTTTCCAAGTTTATATGGCTAATTTTTTGCGTGAAAAGCACTACTCTGAAAATCAGTCCTGAAGGATTGTCAAGGCAACCACGGTAAGCATTGGTCCTCTGCTAACATACCGGTCCTAACAGAGGCCAATACTCAGGATCACGCTTCTTTGGCCTCGATTTTTGTTTGATGGAACTTTTCACAAAATATTTTCTTTGCATTATTTTTGGCCCTAATGTCTCTACACATACATTTATGAGCTATTATCCACCTCACTCATCCATCGCTCTCCCCTTTCATAGAACTCTCCTCCCCCCAAATGCCCTGTCCAGGTCCCTGTGCTGCACTGTTACTTTTACCTTGTTACACTTCACCACCATAACTTTACCATGCAATCATAATATGAGCATATTAGTTTCTCGATTTCTAACAATTACTAGTTTTGTGGAATATTTCTCCAGAAACAATTTGAAGAAATTGCAGGAGTCGCTTCTTCAAAGTAGCAGTAGTCAAAGAGGTCCAATGCATTTCTTTTGGCTTCACTTCTGTATGGTGGGTGTTTTCTTATTGGATGAATACTCGATTAAGTGATTACCTGCACTCTTTATGGGTACCGTGAAAGTACAGTCAACTCTGTGAATTTCCATTAGAGATTCATGTAAGAGTGGTTTAGATGAACTTTAGAACTAACCAAGAAACCTTACCATTTCGGAGGGAACACAAGAGATATTTTTAGTTATTTTGAACATTGCATATTTAGATATAAAGTTCCCGTTTGGATTCTGTACTGTTGTATATTTATACATGCATTATCTAGTGTTTTTAGATACTTGTTTGGCAGACGACCCTGCTACAGGTGATGCTTCTCTTTGGGAGACCCTAATTTTGAAATTTCCAATAAAAGGGGAAGAGAAATTTAAACTGATTTTTCTGCTTCCAAATATGTGAGTTCAAAGATTAAAACTTCAACAGGAAACCCTTATACACAATGTGAGGAAATTCTGGAGCTATTATTTAAGGTGTACAATTTAAAAAAATCCTGGTCATGTACCTGTTAGTACTCATGAATGGAGTGAAAAAGTAACCACCAAACATTGAAATTTGAGATAGAATATGGGATTCCCTCACAAATAGCTCCAACTATGGTTGATGATACATTGATTCATTTCTCCCCATACTTTTACATGATGAAATTCTCAAGGAAATGGTAGTGCAAAGAATCATTTTTGCCATGCAAGTTTTAATTTCTACTGAAGATAACCAACAGCAATTGAGATTACACTTGTGGAAACTTACTAAGAAATAAGAATTGATGAGATTCACTGGGATTATTGGCTAAATGGGCTTTCTTCGAATGCCAACAATTAGACACTTGGCAAAAAAAGAATTTTTGGCATCAGCATCCTTTCGAGAACAATGAGTTGCAATGTACTTGGACAATATTATTCAGGAATCTGATTACTACGTTACAACGAAAACAATTTTTGATGAGGTGATTTCTGATTAACACTTTAGTGGACTGCCTTTAGCATTAACAACGTGATGAAATTTTTATCAACATCTTTTGCTTTTTGAATGCACATTATTGAGAAGCTATTTATAATAAAAGCTTTAGATAAGTAAACACCAAATAAATTAATTGATTATACATCAGTACTTACCTGTATGAACTCTGATATGGCGAATCAAATTAGAGACATGATTGAACTGCTTTCCACAAGTTTCACAAATGGATTTGTTGATTCCTAAGTGAATATTTACATGAGTCCTCAAGTCTGATCGTTTGAAAAACCCCTGTAAAAAATTTTTAACAACATAAAATTATTTCAACTGCAGACCTATCAATCCAATAAATTACATCATACAGAGACAAATCTTCCTGACCTCCTCGATTGAGATGAGCTACGAATGAGATTTTGTGACCAAACTTCATGAAGTTTTGAGAGGAGTAAAAGTTAATCCATGGGGGCAAATTACCTATGTTACTCAATTCAACTTTTAAATTCAAACAATTCACATATGCATACATAATAATTTGCAAGTACAGGTACATGGCAAAAGCATGACTTAAAAAAGGAAATGGAGTTTAGAAAATGGAGTTAGAAAAGGAATGGAATAGTTTCATCCTTTATGACAAAAAAAAGTTGAATAAAAGTTTTTCCTTTTATTTATACACTGTCTCAAATATGTACAAAGGTGAATTTTATTCATTATATGTTATTACATTTTGAGTATCACATTCTCCGAGGGTCTTGACATCTCCCAATTTGAGACATTTTAAACCAAAAAATGGTCACAAGAACTGCAAATTTCTAATGAATGCCAAAATTCAACCTCCAGACCACATTTTGTTGGTATCAACTACTTTTCATTTACATGTATTTATTTTACCTATGCTTCCACATTCAAAGAAAATTTTGGATGATTTCTCTATGAATTCTGATGAGTTGTATTTCAGAAACCATGTTATTTTTCCAAGGCAAGTTTATTGTAACACTTGGAACTTGTGTGCCACCTGACATTTGTCTATTTGCACATGTAAATTTTAATAATAATAATAATAATATCAAGAACGGAAATGCACAAAAGGTGTATGCACCCATTACCTCAAATTCTGGACTTCATTAAATTCCATGAAGGGAATGGAAATAATATATATTCCCCTCTTTCCAGGCATAACGTTGGCCTATTTGTCACTTTTGCACAACCTATAAACATAACTTTCTTCTCATTATAATATCACATTACTAATATCTCTAGTCAGTAGAATGAAGTCTACGATTTCACCTGAAGAAATGTCCTAACCAATTGACTAAGTGTAATAAATTGACTAAGTAAGACCCTTATACAAACAAAAACATCCACTGCAACTACACCCAAAATTTCAACTGAGATTCTAAAATGATTCTAGATTCTTTATATATATCTCTACACCTTTAGACCCAGTAATTAATGCTGTTATTTTACTTCAGAAGTTATCATTTAGTGTACCACTATGCCTATGAAAATCTAAGAAGCAGCAGAAGCATTTATGTGCAACAGGTACAGAGTGACCAGATGGTACATGATAGGAAGGTACACATATCAGACGGAGCAAATGATGCTACACTTCAAATTCTACAACTAAGATGAATTACAGGATGATATCCATTATTGACCACAATCCTGTACTTTTAGTTGAACAAATAATTTCAGTTTTGGAAAAAATTAGAGGTAATATAGAATTGAGCCATTAAAAATACACCAGTTACTTACTCCATTAACCGCTATCCTTCTCTGAATCTAATCTTTTTACACTAAGTCAGTTATTAGCTAAAGAATTCTTTGCTCTAAACGGTTGAATAGGTTGATTTGACTTACTAATGATCTGTTAATTCTTCAACATTCAATTTGTGATTTTATTACTTAAGACAAGATCTCTTCTTGGGACACCCCTATTATCTATTCCACTACAAACTTTATGTTCACGAACCACATAATTAAAAATGAATAACTCAATTCTTTTATTCAACTACTTTTAGTATCAAAATATTTAGCAAACAGATTATAAAAGTGAATCCCTCAAAAATAATGTCACAGGTCCTATTTTAACTAAGGCAGTTTGCAATAAGTCCATTAATGTATGTATTTTATGCTTCAGGAGCACATTTATCTTTTTCATCATCAGTTCTTTGAAATTGTTCCACTGGATTAATCTGCTGCTTGTCTTTGGCTATGACTTAATTTTATAAATGGAGTAAACTCTTGATTATCTGTGCTAATGGATGTACCAGGAGGTATGGGTAATTGAAAAAACCAGTAACCAAAACACACAGGAAATATCATAATATAAATGGATAAACAGAAACTCCCCTTTGTCACTCAAAATTTTTATCATTAAACAGCCTTGTAGGGGAACCCTGCTTCAGAAATGTTCAAATGGTTCTCCAAAATAAATAGCCCATGCCTTCAACAGTTACTACAGTAAATTATCAATAACTCATACTAATGGACCCACAATAAAGTGTAGGTAATCGAAAAACAAGGATAACCAAAATATGTGGAAAATATGGCCGTGATATAAATGGATATATACATACACTCTCCCTTTTTATTCCTTGTGATTAATTTTCATTTTTTAGCCACTGAAAGTAGAATTTGTTTCAATTTTTCAGCCATTTTTATAGGGGTGTAATTATAGTTTAAAAGAACACAGAACCATCAAGTGAAGAATAGAACATATTTTTCTCAGAAAGCTAAACTGAATATTGACTAAGGATCATTGATGCAGATTCATATTTGTCATACATATGATACCAATTAAAATAATGCAATGTATATAGTTAATAACTTATCTGTTGCTGAGTAAAACTATATATTTATCCTCAATAAAAAAAATTTTTTTTAAATACGGTCAAAGTGGTAGGGACATAAGGAGAAGAATTGCGCTAGGCAAGGAGGCTTTCTCAAGGAGGAGGGAGTTGATGACAGGGACGTTGAGTAGGGATGTTAAGACAAGACTCGTAACAACTCTGATATGGAGTGTAGCTATGTACGGCGCGGAAACGTGGTCACTGAAGCAGGAGGATAGACGTAGATTGGAGGATTTTGAATAATGGGTGTGGAGAAGAATGGAGAAGGTGAGATGGACCGAAAGGAAAACAAATGAGGAAGTACTAGAGATGGTGGGTGAGGAGAGGGGTTTTTTGAGAGAAATCCTATGGAGGCAGGAAAAATGGATGAAAGGGGTATTGAGCGGTAGTGGAATGTTGAAGAGGGTAATAGAGGGGAGAATGTTGGGCAAGCGAGGTAAGGGCAGGAATAGGATAGGGATGTTGGATGGGATGAAGGGAGGGAAGACGTACACCGATATGAAGAGGGACCTGATATAGATAAGTTTGCTAGGTGGGGAGTCACAAAATGTTTATTTGATAGTTGTGTCCATCCAAAAACCTACCTTAAATGGTAGATTACCTAATAATAATAATAATGAAAAATATGGAATACTCTGGGCTAAATAATGCAAGGGAAACAATAATGGGAAAGTATAGATAGCACAAAAATGTTAAAATTAAAACATGAAATACAATTGAACTTTTATTTTGTTAAACTCAAAAAAATATGAAAATCCTTGTATTTCAAACTTGTATTTTTTAAAAAGTGTTTCGAAGTTTCAAAGCACTTGATTATCTTTCCAAAGGTACTTTCATTAAAATTTTGAGGTGCTAGGAAGAGAATAGAATGGATAATCCACAAAATGGATAATCTGCACATGGATAATCGAGAGTTTACTGTATTCACTGAAAGGATTTGGAACATATTATTGAATGTGATATGCCTCTTGAATGACGAAAACTAGTTGCATGAATACTAATTCGTAAAAATCCTTTGATTCATCAATCAGGATTCACTGGAGGCCTCTAGCCCAAGTCCAGATCTCTAATGGATTAGTGTTGATGCTAACCCAAGCCAGAATTTATTCACCTAACCAGGACATTTTTAATGTGTCAGCACCATAATATCTTTCACTGCAAAAAAATTTCAGCTCAGGGACTTTTATTCTACTCTTTTAGATAGGCTCTACACTTGAATTTTTCATTAGCAAAATAATAAGTGTAAATGCACAACATGTTTACGAGAGTTATCGAGAACAGTTGCTCTTACCTTTGAGCAAATAAGACACATGTGAGGCTTTTCCCCGGCATGTATTCGTCTTTCGTGGTAGTGAAGTTGTGACACTCGATCAAACCGACTTCCGCAAATGGAGCATGGGTAAGGCCTCATGTTGAGATGAGAACGAGCCTCATGCCGATGAAGCTGTGAATGAGACTTGAACACCTTGTCACACCGCTGGCACTTCCAATCTCTTTCTCCGCTGTGAGAATGCAGATGTCCATAATACTGAGCAGCACGGGAATATGCGTTTCCACAAAGGTCACACATGTAGAGGCCATCTTCCTTCACATCCTTCTCTTGTTCATCTCCCTGGTGTTTTTTTTAAAGTAGAAAACACAGTGTTAGAGACTTGACAGGACACACCAATACCTTTTTTTTTAATAGATCACTAATTCAAATAGATAGGTAGCGCTATTCATAACTGTGAATTAATTACACAAATATAAATCATAAACAAATATTCACTTTTAAATATTTACATAAAGAAATAGTTGAAATGACATAATATAATGTAACTGAGTTTTATGTTGTACAGCTATGGAAAATTTCAAGATCATATTTAGAAGCAATAATTAGATATAAATGTTTGTATTAGTCTATACTGAAATCAAACAATTTAATTATATCTCCTTTTAACTGTGGAGGTGGGGTTTATATAAAGGTCTTTCAGGCTTGAGAGATAAAGCCATTGAAGCCTGTCTCTCAGGGGGATTTGTCAAGGCAGGATTGTTAGCCCCTTAAAGCAGGACTGGCAAGAGGTGGAGGCTATAAGGAGTGAAGTGAACAAAGAAAATTTACAATATCATGTGTCGACTCTCTTCTAGAAGTTCACTAGTTACACAAACCAAAATGCTTGGAGTGGAGAGACCAGCTAACATGCAAAAGAGTGGAGGGAAGGAGTACTACAATGACTTTTGCACAAATCTGGATGCCTACCCATCTCATATGTCTGATAAAGAATGGTAAATGCAAGTCCCTTCACCAGAAGTTTACAGGGAGAACATTTGATTATTATAGGAAGGAAAATAATTTGAAAACTCTGTGGCTGTAGTATTCATGATTTGTTTTTAGAACATTTGGCAGTCTATATATAGGTAGCGTACCCAATAGTATTTTAGAAAAAACTATTGAAAAGGATGCCCTCATCCATCAAAATATGAATCTGATCTAAGAAATGGATTCTGATTTATTAATAAATGCAGTCAATCTGTGCCCTCGTATATTTCTTGGGGAATGGTCATGATATATTTTGGATTTCATAATGTAAAACTGATTAATAAATACAGCTACAACTTAAACAGCTTCATTTTAAAAGAGAAACCAATCAGGATTGAAATGCAGAAAATGCTCCTCATGAATTAGGTATGCCAGAAAGATTGAAACACTTAAAGATGGTACTTACTTTAATAACACCCTCATCACCTTTGAGATCAGCTTTTCCAGACTCCTCATGCTTCTCACATGATTCGTCAACGTCCTTCTTAGCTTCTTCCTTTACTGGTTTTACAATAGCCTTTTTCCTTTTCGGGAGTTCTAATCGAGGAACCATTGCTTCTAATGCCTGAAGAAAATTATCATTATTGAGAACCTATCAAAAGTTGTCAATTAACAAATTGAATTTATAACCTTGGTAAATGCCATTTTTCTGAAATGTACACAAATAATGTTCAATCCATTTTGCATAGTTAAAAACCACTCTCAAAACAAACTATATCTCTCAAAAGGACTGGGCAAACAGCATTATTTTCTGCAACTAACTACTATTAAATACTCTGAGAATATCTACTGGTGAAATGAAAAAATGAAATATGACAACAGGTTTGCTAACTCTTCTTCTTGGGACTAATTGCCAAGTTCTGAAATGTGATTACCCATTTAATTAGCTGAATAAGATCACCAAAGCAGAGTTATACTATATATTCCAGGGTTTATGGTTCAATAAATGGTAAGCTGAGTTAAAATTTTTTTCAGGACAAACTTATTTTTAATACTCTTAGAAGAAAAACTGCCAACCACAAGTTCTGAGAGAAATTTTATGAAAAAGTTACTACAAACTATAGCCTATTTAACTACAGTTGAAAAGCAATCTATTATTCACAAATCCACCCCACAAAAGAGGGTTAGTGTGTCTCAGGAACAAGCCTGATTGAACTGATTATTAAGCTTGTTTTTTAAGGTCTTTTCTCATGATTCTGTAAAAATGCTTCAATCAACTGGCCTACTTACAAAGCAAGAGCTCTTGAACCATCACAAATTCACAAATATTTCTGATCTTCTAGAAAAACTGCAATATGCAATCACACACATCCTGCCTTTGATTATCATAGCTTGAGCTTTTTCCTTGAAGGTATTGCTTTTCATGTTAATTCCAATTAAAATATTAATTTAAGTTTTTGATAATAAAAACCACTCTCTTAGATTCGTGTCTACACATCATGAAAAATGGTCACAACATAAAATACAACCCTTTCAAGCACATTGTAACTGTGATGAAAAAGAAAACAAACAAACAAAATTAACAAAAAACATTAAATTTAAGGGGGAAAATTGGGTTAACTTCAAATCCCATTGGTAAGAGTGCAGCTGGAAAGCACAAAAGGGAAATGTGTTAACTGGGAAATAATAGGCATCAAGGAGCATAAAAAATAATAGTATTTAACCAGAGAATGATTGCCATTGAAACTAGATATTACTTGGCATTGCCTTGGTGGGATTGAAATGATGTTTCACTGATTAAATATGAGGGACCGGTAATTATTAACTTACCTGTAGCTTATCTTCAATGAATACCTCTGGACCTACTATTCTGGCTGTCTTCCTATGATTACTTGAATTTGCTACACTAGGCTTTTTAGACCTTCCAGAAGTGGGTTTCTTCACTTCAGGAATGTCTACAATTGTTGAATTGTGGTTTGCCACTAGGGACAGCTCGCTATTATTCTCATTGGTCACCATGTAGTTGCCTTCCCCATCTCCCATATGCAGAACAATTTGCTGTTGTATTTGAGAAGATGGAATATTCAGCCCTGTCATCATATCAACTTCACTAGGTGCTTGATCTTCAGTAGAAAGAGTATTTTCCGTTGCATTGTTGTCAACTGTGTATGTGAGATACAACACCTACACAAATGAAGGAAAATAAGAACATCCATTGTTATAAGGGACTGTTATTGTCAAAAAAAATGTACAAGTAATAAGTACTACCACAATAACGAGATCTATGCTCACAGTGGGTGGCTCCTAAATAATTGACTCTTCCTTCACCAATTTGCAGATAGAGGTCATAAAGCCCCACTGATGTATTTTTTCAGCATAAAAATCATTAGCACAGAAACACAACAACTTTTAGATCTCAGAATTACATAAAGAAAGACAAAAAAATAACAAAGGAAACTTAAAGGATTCCAGATGAAAATCCCTGTGATTATAATAAAATCCCAACCCACTATAGCTGTTGAAATACTTGTGACTGATGAAGTGATGATTTCCTTCCTTTGAGTATGTATTAAATTAGTAAACCCATTTTTAAATTTCCATTATTTCCAATTAATTCTATTAACTAATCACTAATATTTGGGGGATACACAAGAAGTTATTTGGTTAGGCTAGAAACCAAGCAAAATTATTTGGCCATTCCTGGAACAAACACACACTTAAAACTTTCAAAATTAGTAAATAACTGACTCATAGTATTGCCATTAATTAAAGGAGATGCAATAAGAAACTAAAATAATAGAGTTGACAGGTTATATAGGCATAGTAGCATTTTTCAACCATGAGGTGAGGAAAGAGAATGGAAAAGAGAAAATTTGTGAATTTACCAACATGGAGTTAAAGGATTATGAGATTACTTTGAGAATGCTTTGGATGAGGAATTTTGAATGAGAAACAACTTGACTTAGGAAAAATACCAACCTGAAAATGTAATGAATATTAAACTATAGACATCTTGGGATAAAATGTCAAGAGGTCATATGAATTATTGATCAAGTTCTAGGGTAGTATTTAACACAGGAATATATTAAGTAATTAGAATTTTAAAGATCCTGTTACTGACATTCAAATGTCCTGCAAAATGTTATCCAAGATAAGCTTCAACTTTTGTAGTATACATTACCCAAATAATGCCTTTTTATTTATGCTGATTCCTGATTACACAAAGATTACATCAAACATGCCTTCTTTGCTATCAGTCTTCAATAGCAAAACACAACACAAATTTTGAACCATATTCTGCAGAAGACTATAAAGACTAAGTACACACAAACTTTTTTTCAGCAATATTTCGTAATTCCATGACTTTTCCAGGTATTCAATACCAAAGTGAAAATTCCTAACTTTACCAGATTTCTTCGAGAGATGCGTGCTCTGAATAAATACTAAAAAATTTCACTTTTAACAAAGTTAAATTTCCAAAAGATGAATTTAGTAGACAGATCTTAATGATTTATTCTGATCAATTTGTAAGCATCAATTACATTAATAAACCAATTTTAACCACTCAGTTCAAATTTGATATGTGGATAATAACCTTGATAAAAATATAGAACAGAAATCAATCCTTTTATTTGTATTAAGTGTCTTATACCACCCAACCTAGTGAGCCTAAAAGCATGGCCTAGATGAAAAGATGCCAAATACCCTGCATCACATACATTTACTATGATAAAAATATTTAAGTATAATTGAAGTCATTTTAGACCACCAGTTTCCATGAGATGGTAATTTTACTCAAGAGACAACCAGCACTTAGTTTAGCAACATACCTGCCCATCTTCAGCTTGAAACATTTCACCTCCACTGTCTACAAAGTTAATCTTGCCAACATCAGAGAGAGTTACAGGTACTGCTTGACCTTCTATGGCTTGTCCTAATTCATCTACCAAAGCAACAATCTGTTCTCCAGAAGCACCAAAGGGTTCCAATGACTCCTGCAAAATTAAAAGGTTGAAGACTTTGTTAACAGTAGATTTTTAAATGCTATACCTCATTTACTTTAGATGCAGTGATACAGAAATTGATAAATAATTAGATAGGAAATGTGGTCTAGGATCTAAGAAAAAATCATCATGATCTTAGAGAATCCAAAATCCAAACTTTCCTGACCAAAGCGTTTCCAGTCTGACACCTTTTCAAAAGTACCCTTTGGCTTAAGCTCTCAACAAATAACATCAAAGTGTTAACCAGTGTCATAACCACTTCCAAGCTCCCTGTTGATTCTCTCAGCCAATCATAATATCATAAATACAGTGGTTTATGTGTTCTCACTATTAAATCAGCCATATGACTTTACTTCAACATTTATCTACTCTGTCTATCGCCCCAATCATGCAATGATAAAAACTCTCAATATTCATCTTTTTACATAAAAACCAAATTAATACTGTACTGAATTAATAGTACGCTAACCGTTGTGTTGGAATTTACTCATATCATTGAAAAAAATCTTGGTAATTTTCCACACAACATCAGGAACATTTGGTTTCAATCATCTAGGCTCATAATATTATTTACTGGCATTTAATAATACTGTATTACTAAAAAAAGTCACTCACTAGTATTTCAACGATGTCATGTTAGCCATTGGTTGAACAATGCTAAAAGATATATTCCAATAGACAATAAATGTACGTATAACCCTTCAGTAACAAGACTTCATTCAACAAAGTGATAATCAACAGAAAGAATGTTTTTGAGGTTCTTGATGGGCAAAGGAAGTCATTTCAAGGTTGTCCACAGTTAAGTGAATATTCAAGCCATGATGGGATTGAGTAAATGTATTTGCAGGTAAATTGAGTGGAGAGGAGAGTAAGAAGTTTCACACCCTTATCTATGGTTTTCCATCTCCATCTTTGAAGTTTTTAAGAAAAATAATGAATTTTAATACAGCAAACATTTTCACAGAAGAAAAGAACATTACTAAACAATATAATAAAAACGGTTTTTGTTTTTTACGGCCAGTGGAGTTTTTTCCCCCTTATTATTATTGAATTCTTGCTATAATAAAAACGCTCAAGATGTTACCTTTTTAGGCATTTTTAGAAATTATTTAAGTGAGTATGGTGAATTGTTCTAGGTCCTTAGTGAACAATTCTGTTTCATGATTTGGACTTTTATGGATCATGCATTAAAGAGTATGAGTACTAATTAATAATTATATTTAAAAAAATTTAAATACCAAGGTGTCGTCATCAGGCAAAACCTATTGGATTTTGGCTCATTGCCTCAATATATAGCTAAAAGGGAAAGCAGCAATAATAATAATAATGTATTTATTTGCCCGGAGATTTGTTGCATATTCATACATAGACAAATATAGGAGATATGAAATATAAACTTGACAATGTTAGAAGGAATTCAATATATTACATGTTTACACTGCAGGAAACTATGCTCGATGAGCAGCAAATTCTTAGGGCTCAGATGTTATGAATTTCTATACTTGGGCTTACATAGATGGAGATGGGCAAAAAACTACAACATCTGTGAATTGAAGAGTTTGGTACTGCTGCTCGGTAAGTAGAAATGTGGGGCCAACTTTTTGTTTGGGGGAAAGATTGAATTTTTTGGAGGTTGACCAAGTTGGGTGGATGTCTGTAGCAGATTAACGGATGCCATATTATGTTGAAAGTTTATCCATTGGTTTCCAAAATGAAGGAAAATATTTTTAAGAAACAATAGTTTTCTTTCATCCAAGACAACTTCCAATTTCTTATAATCCTCACAACACTGAAATCTCCACAAAAATATCACTATAGAAAACATAGGCATTACAACTCTCTGCATGATATTGTACTTCATCTTTATTCTATAATGATAGGTATTTTATGTCCAAACAATTTTGATGATTTTTTAAAAAGATGGAAAAGTCAACTTATCCAATAAAATCTATTTTAATATTGACATAGAGTAATACAGAATGCAGTTTAGAAATTGGAAAATTTATTGCTCTGCATTAATCAGTACAACAACTCAGACGAGAGACTGGTATTTTAATATAAAATAATGCAATTCATATTGTGGAGTAATCCAGAATGTGGAGTATGCAATGTAGGGGAAAAAAGATTATAGACTCAAGAGTATATTTAAAAAAGCCTACAACCAATTGAGAAATTACATATTTTGGACAGCATGACAGGAGGTAAGTAGTATGCTGAACTGAAAAATGGAACTGCTGTAACCAGAGATGCTTGGGAAACTTCGTGTTAGACACAAAGATGTATAGTAATGCTTTGTTAAACTAAAGGGGTACTGCTGAAATATACAATGCCTTCCCTGGCATTCCAGTCTACTATGCATTCTTTATACGACAATGAATTCAATCTCAGCACATTTGGAATGCAAATATATCACCTGAATCTTATATTCTCTTGTCAAATTATAGATTTTGAATTGTTATATAAATTTTTATAGGATAAATATGCTTTCGTATCTGTCGGACATTAATATCTCCATTATGAATGACCTTCTTGTCTTCAAAACTGTTATTTTGCACTTTTTTTTCACTCTAATAAATTTAATGAGTGTTATATGTATACCAACCAAAACCTTGGTTATTTTGAGGAATATGAAAATGCACATACCCATGATGAACATAAATACAGAATATGATGACAACACACTACATTTTAACCCTACAATTTCTAAGGAAATTTCACCTTTTTCCCTCACCTCACAAAAGCTTTATATAGAGGTATAACATAAGTAGGTTAATTGGTTACAGAGGTATTTATTCAAGAGAACTAAATAGTTTTCAATAACTAGCATATTTTCCTTTCAAAAGTGGGTGAAAACAGGATGGGCAGTGATGATTACTGCAATAGTTACATTTACTGAAAATACTTATCCCACTTCTTGAAAGATGTAAACATTTTTTTCTGACTCTATATCGCAGCGTAAATATACCCTAATATAATTCAAACAATGACAGAGTAATATTCAAATTAGTAGTACCTTCTGTTTAGCTTCACTATGTATGCATTTAAAACTTTTGTTGATCATAATTGTGAGTTAAACTTGTTAGAATGGTCCCAGAGTTGGCAGGCTTCACCCAGTTTACACCCTAATTAGAACCAATAATTCTTACCATCACATGTATTCTAAGCTCTCTTTTACAGTTCGACATACGATCTACCTCCTTTCCTTCCAACCAAAATATGTTATCTTTTCATTGGTTTCAAGGTTTCAAAAAGGTACTGTTATGTCTTTAAAATGTTCTTCCCCTACCTTGCTTACTCCACATCCTCCATCTATCACAATGTAGCTCACATTACATTCAATTTTAATGATATAAACACTAGTCTCTCATTTTTAATGATATAAACAATAGTCTCCCATTTGATAAGCTGACAATGATTAATGCCGAGACAGTGGGAATTTACTTCCACACCATGGTCCAGTATCCGATTTAATTATTTGAAACACATTTCACTTTGAATCCATGGTTCCAATTAAGCCAGATTAATATAGTGGCAATTAAAATAGATGAAAATATCCTTACGACTCCAGGAAATGCAGGAAGAGGAATCTCGTCGGGCATCGGTAGCACTTGCCCACCGCCTTGAGGATTGGTCTGCACATAAATGACCATTTGTTGAGACGCCTGGCCCTCAGTGGGCATCATTGACTCAAAAACAGTCATCGTGTTTGGATCTAATACCTCCAAATTCAAAGAATCATTGCCTTCTAAGTTCATCTTATTTCAAGTTGGCATCCTAAAAAATATTACAAACATAATACTTCATGACATTCCTCAATGTTGTATAAAGTGCACAATTAATATAAATTAACATAAATACTCACTTCATTAATCAGAGTAAACAGCGTCAGTTAACTTCAACAATTATTGTAACTTATATCGACAATAAGATAACTTCATATCAAAATTTTCCGAATTCTCAAGTAATTATATCTATATAAATTATGGATTATACGAATTAAGTTAAGAAAAGTTGTACTTGTTAGTTTTTCGCACATGTCAATATCAAATTGAAGCAAAACTTTCCTATAAAAACAGTTGTCAAATTGCGAAACGTAAGGAGCAGACAATAGATGAGGGAGAGAGTCTACTCCACCACAAAAGAACCTCTAGCCAACTACTTGCGAAAAAACAAAATTGTGGACATGAGTTCGCGAAAAATCTTACCTGCCCAAAAGGTATATTCTTGGTCACACAAAATAGAATCACTAAATTAAATCAAAAAATAAAATTAGCATATAGAAAACAAGAAATCTGTTACCTCTCATTCAGAAAACGACAGCCATTTTGAAAGCGTTCTTTGATCACGAAGGCTCCCATTCCACCCATTCTCCATTTCGCTCAAAAAGCGCTTAACGAGCTTCATTTGAAATGAACTTCAATCATTGTAAATTTTATTTTAAAGATCTATTGGTAAGAAGAGACTGAATGGACCTAATGCAATGAAATGTCATATCGAATCTCATCTCTCTCTTCCCTGAATGTCCCCAGCCTTCGGAATTTGATTATTACTATGCTTAGGGTTCAACTTCCCAAAATTCCATGTGTACTTGTTCACGTTTTCCTCTACTATCGTCCCCACGTTCGAGAATTAAATTTTGTTGAGGGGGATTTAAGTCATTGTCGTTTAAACACTATTTGAGGTAATGCCAAACCGTCCCACCTTGTACTTCATCACCTTCATTGTCGTATATATTGCTCCTCTCGAATAATTTAAAAAAGCTCCGGAATTCTTATAGTAGTGGACACATACATATTCATGGTAGTAGCGCGCCTTGACCGATTTGTGTCAACGGGTAGAGAATAAGGCATTGCCCTCGTAAAAATCATCGAGTGAGAACTACCAACTGACATGTTTTCGAACAAGAGTGTTTCATCGCAATCGTTGTAGTGTGTTCGTGAATGTATGCCATAATAATTTTTCATGAGACTTGATTAGTATTAACCGTTCCTACATCCTCCCCAGCCAGTTGATCTTTCCATCAGGACTAATTCTCCAATCATATCTTCCGACACAATACGTCTACTACTGAAGAAGAATATTCTGTATTTATTTGTCAACACATACTGAGAATTATCTTGGCGAAGCCTAATCAGTGGTCGCTCTACATATTTTCTATCATGCTACAATTATGATCCTACTTCCCAAGTAGGAAGCAAGAAATTCATATGAGGAACATATTGTGTTTACACGTGCAAGGGATTAGATGTAAATAAGAGAGCTATCACACCAAGGTAAACCTCCTTGTTCAAACTTCACCAGCCTGAAGTGTACATAGTCCAAATGTGATGACCCACCAACACTAAGTACTCAGTGTAAAGGTTGTTGGTTATAGGGTAGGTAACACTTCAAGAAAAGAAATGCAAACAACAAAACGTTGAGGGGCAAAGGGATGAGTTTCTCTCCACCAACCAAATGGACAAGATCTCATTTCTACTCAAGTGTCTATATGTAACCCTTTCTAATGGGCAGCATTCTGAACTTGGACGTAGCTTAACCAACTTCAGCCATTGATCATGAAGACTTTCTTAAACATACACCTCTACACACTGCCCATTACACATAACACCAGCCAGGTTATCACAGACGTCTATGGTGCTAGATACTTACC